>OY776277.1:107152937-107400437 GCA_963675445.1 Linnaemya vulpina
TAAAGCACAAACAATTGAACACCTGGAAATCAACATTCGAAGAGTTATCGGCAAGACACGGCCGGTGAAAATTGGCGTTCCAGATTGCACCTTGTACCCGCCAGTCGTGGCGGCCACATGGCCGAAATCATATTCAAACATTAATGTCATAAAATTTTCTATCCAAAAAAAGACCGTTTCATTGATATCAAAAATATATTTTTGTGTTTTATTGTGATTTAAACTTGTATCAGTATAAAAAAAACACCCGATATAAAGAATATCGCATATAAAAGTTGTCTACATATAATCGTGGTACATTTTTATATATCTTGACTTCAACCAAAATTGGTGAAATATGTGCGGTTCGAAAGGTATTTTTGTGTAGATGTGCGCAATATAAATATTTTGGCATTTTCAAAAATTATACACAAAATTGTGGTACATTTTTAAATATCTTGTTATTAGTCAATAGTGATGAAACATGCAGCGTTTGAAAGGTATTTTTGTGTAGATATTCACAACATAAATAAGTTGTTGTTTTGAAAATTTTTAGTAGAAAAACTGGAGATCAAGGCTGGATTACTATGCAGTAGTTAAATGTTTCTGTTTCATTATACCTGGCAACTCCCATTTCTGCACGCTTAAAAGTTATAATTGAAACCACAACTCTGCGTTCTTAGTCAAAATAAATATGCCCCAGAAAATTCCATTTACAATAATTATAAATAGATTTGTTCGCTGGGTTATGCAGTGACCATGTACAACTGTTCCATCTAAGCGCACATATTTAATAGTTTTAGCCCAGATCAATCTCACTCAAGACGAAGTTATTATTTTTTTCCCCCCCAACAAACAAACATCAAGTCCGCAATAGGCCGGCCTCAACTGAAATATCAAATCTAATACGGAGCGCACGTTCTGACAAAAAAACAAAAGACAAAAAAAAAACAAAAAACTCTTCAAATACAAAATGCGTACTTTTTTTGCCAACTCATTTTTTTCTTTTTGCCAAAATCAAACTTTAAACGTAAAAATTTTGTAAAACTCGTAACGATTTGCAATTGCAAAGTTATAGTTCCTTCTTCTTCTTCTTCTTATTAATATTTCTTTTTTGTCAGATAGTTTTATGGCAGCGTATCAATAAAAAGGCGGCTATTTTATCTTAAATATACTTTTTGCAACATTTTTCTTCTTAAAGTTTTTCTTCATCTTTTTTTTATTTTAAATTTTTTTTTTATATTTTTTGCGAGATTAATAATTCACGATAGACAGAGAGTCGACTATGAAACGAGGCTGTACCAGAAATGGCATAAAATAAAATGGTACGAATAGGTTTTTAGGAATAACACACACTTACACACACACACACACACAGTAAAATATTAAGTAGAGTTCAGGCTAAAAGAAATGTAAACTTACAATTTAGATTTTTTCTTTGAGACAAAATAAATACGATTCGTTACATTAACGAAATTGTTTGCTTAGCAGCACCCTACACTTAATTTTAGAATTATTTATGGCCTGAAGGATGTTTTGTTACCCACTAGAATGGCCTGAATCAAGTCATAACAGAAAATGAAATGTTGGTCTTTAAGGATTCATAAATTGAACTGCAGCCAACTTAACGAGTTACGGTTTTTTAAAGAGTCTGGCATCATGCAAATATATAAAATACATATTTTTTTATTTTTAATAAATAATCTCATGGATTTTTTTATTTTTAATAAAGTAAATCATGGAAATTGAGTGCATCAAAGGTATGTTTTAAGATAAGACCATTTAGCGGGTGATTTTTTTATAGATGCGCAAAAATTTTATACAATAAATCTGGACAGAAATATTTTGCAACTGAAATTTTTTTTATTAAAATCTATTAAATAGCACATAAACAGACTCACACATACATACCCACACCCTATTATGAATGACGACGTCGACGTCGCATCAACAGGACAGCAAAAAATTGTCACTTGTCATTTAATTGTCTAAAATAATTAATTATTATTAAGATCTCAATAAAATCATAACAGAAATGAGATTTTATTCTTTAAGGATTCATTAATTGAACTGCAGCCAACTTAACGAGTTACAGTTTTTGAAGAGTCTGGCATCATGGAAAAAGCTTGAATACATAATTTTTAATTTTTAATAAAGAAAATCATGGATTTCTTCTATTTTTAATAAAGGAAATCTTGCAAATTGAGTGAATCAAAAGCATGTCTTAAGACAAAACCATTTAGCGGGTGTTTTTTTTATGGATGCGCAAAAATTTAATACAATAAATCCCGACAGAAATATTTTGGAACTAAAATTTTGTTGATTAAACCCTATTAAATATCTTCAGAGCATAATTTTTTATATATGATTTCCGCCATATATCCGGCGAGGCTACAAGCCACTTCTCATCCATCCTCTTAACACTATCCCTCAAATGACGCTTGTCTTTAATTTAAAAAAATCTGCTATTTTGTTGTGTTTAATTTACATCTATGAAATATAAAAGCGCGAGGAAATATCGGGTGTTTCTTATAGAGTGATACAAGTTTAAATCATAATAAAACATCAAAATATATTTTCGAAATCCATGAAACGGTCTTTATTGGATAAAAAATTTTATGACCTTAATGTTACAAACAATATTGAGTTCAGACAATATCCCAAAGAAATGACTGAAATTTTTTAACTTTTTTTTCTTGAGATGTTGGAAGTTCTTTGAAACTTTTTTTTTATAATTAAAGAAATTTTGCATTTCAATTATCTCTTCTTCTCATTTTGGTTGAAATTTCATTTAAATTCTTTATTTGATTTTTTGTTTCGTGGCAACACTGTTTAGAACTGCTCGTAGAGTGCATTTCGTTTCGGTTTCGGCCCACCACCGTTTACATTCTGACGTATCTGCTGGTAAAAAGTCCGTTGGCTTAACTGCAGCATTTCAAATTTTTGAGATCTTCATTCAGCGATCTTTATGAGAACATCTTGCAGACTAGAGTAAACAATTGACCTCCAGGCTTTAAGACTTTTTTCCTCTCTTTTATTGCACCAACAAAAAAGAAGGATTTTATTCTTAAAAAAAAAATTCTATAAAAAAATAACACAAGAAACACTTTAACTGATTGATTTTTGTCTGATTTGGCCAAAACGTAAATATGAACTCTATTAAACTTTGGAAATGGCCAACAACAACAACAACAAAACAAACAGAAAAAATTAATAGTTTTTCTCATTAGAAATTTTCCATGGAGATTATAAATCTTTTATTAATATTTTTCTTATTATTCTTCTTCTTAGGAAATAAATCTGGTGTTGTGATTTAGTAGGTTCCAGATATGAAATAATAATAAAATATTTTATTTAGAAATTAATAAACAACAGAAATAATAGAAATAATTATTGTCGAGCCGAGTGAAAGAAAGAAATGAAATCAAAGGCAGCGCACCGCCGCCTTCATGTTGAAGAGTCTCAGAAAATTAACTTTAATTTGTTGTTTTCTTTTAATAATTTCCATGTTTATAAAATTGTTGTTGTTGTTGTTGTTTTTGCCCTCTTTAGAATGTATTAGAAGCCGTCACAAATAATTGTTGCTTGACGAAGATTGACACTTGTGTGTCAAACGATGTGTGTGTCTGTTCGTTTCTCTTTTGTTTTTTAGGCAAAAAAAATAAAAATAAAAAAAGAACACAAAAATGCCGCCACACATAAAATTATTACTTTCAATCGTTTTTAATTACGGCAGGTTGTTGCATTTCCACCGCACGAACATTTTTACTCACAATTCGAATGGAATTTTTGTCGTTTCAATGGTTTCTGTCAGAACTGACCACTTTCGAAGGCTCTTTAGTTCCAGCAAAAACAACTTCTTTGGGTACTCGAAACTATCCGCTACTTCTTCACTCAGAGAAAGAAAAAAAGAGAATTAGAGAGGGAGAGAGAGGAAGAGGGAAAACTGACCACTTTCGAAGGCTCTTTAGTTCCAGCACAAACAACTTCTTTGGTTTCAGAGATACAATCCCCTACTTCTTCACTCAGAGAAAGAAAGAAAGAGAGTTAGAGAGGGAGAGAGAGGAAGAGGGAAAACTGACCACTTTCGAAGGCTCTTTAGTTCCAGCAAAAACAACTTCTTTGGGTACTCGAAACTATCCGCTACTTCTTCACTCAGAGAAAGAGAGTTAGAGAGGGAGAGAGAGGAAGAGGGAAAACTGACCACTTTCGAAGGCTCTTTAGTTCCAGCAAAAACAACTTCTTTGGGTACTCGAAACTATCCGCTACTTCTTCACTCAGAGAAAGAAAGAAAGAGAGTTAGAGAGGGAGAGAGAGGAAGACGGAAAACTGACCACTTTCGAAGGCTCTTTAGTTCCAGCAAAAACAACTTCTTTGGGTACTCGAAACTATCCGCTACTTCTTCACTCAGAGAAAGAAAAAAAAGAGAGTTAGAGAGAGAGCGAGAGAAAGAGGGAAAACTGACCACTTTCGAAGGCTCTTTATTTCCAGCACAAACAACTTCTTTAATTTATCGATATTCTCCGCTACTTCTTCACATAGAGAGAGAGAGAGAGAGAGAAAGAGAGAGGGAGAGCGACGCATTGTTGTATTTATAACGAAGAGCTGCCATCAAAAAGGCCGCCTAAATATTAAGACAAACATGACCCTGACATGTTGTAAGATGTCACAAATTTGATGACGAACGTGTTCATAGAATTGCGACATATTTTAAATATCAACTAAAATCCCATGGCATGTTTTTTAATTATTAAAAATTTAAATATCGTTAAACGAACTGAATACTGATCCAACCCCAGAGAATTCTATATCGCGATTGTCAATATGACAGCTGAAGGTAAATCAAGACACTCGCTGCCGATCGAAATTCCAACAAAAATTAATCAGCAAAAATCGTCTGAAATCCTTCGCCCTGTTTTATCCCCTGGTCTGAATTACTGCAGGCGATTACCCGCCATATTTCTGATCTGTGAACAATTGAAATAGTTGCCGAATTACTTTCATGCGATTATTCAAAAAAGGCGAAGTCTATTTAGTGACAGCGACTGGGTTTCTAAAGTTCTCATTATGAAAATCATGTTTTCTTCCAAAATAATTACAGCGTTTTTTTGAAAGAGAATTAAAACTCCAATTTGGCAGCACTTTTTTAACAGGCAAACATTTTACCAGCTGTCAAGTGATTCATATTGAGTGCGTTTTATCTGACTCAGTCAGACTGACTGACTGACGCCTTGAAAGCGCTGCCAAATTGTGCGAATTTTCTTTTAAAATTTCATGAGGATCTGAGCGAAATACGTAACGCGCGGTCAACATAATCGCGCACCGGAGCAATTAATTCGATTAACTACAAGAACGTTTTCGCCTCCCACGTTCGCTCTAAATGATAACACGCATCCACAGAGACGTCGTCCAGGTCGTACAGCAGAAGCCGTTGCTGCTGTAGAGCGCAGCGTAGAGGAGGACCCGATTTTGTGTATGCGCCGTCGAGTACTGGAATTGGGTAAGTGGCCATCCAATTTATAGAAGATTCTGCGGAAAAAGTCCTTTAATTACGTCACTGAGGTATTGAAGCGCGTTCGTTTAAATGCTTTTCCCGCTTTTTTAATTTTTTCCTCAAAAATTATTATTCAATTTTATTTTTATATTCATGTTTTGTGTGTGTATTATTCTGCAATAATTTTTCTTGCAGTTTCTTGCACTCACTTTCGTACGCGAAAAGTAAAAGTTATTTAACAAATTTTTTTCCTTAAACGCATTAAACTCTGCTGCCAGTTCGCATCTACACAATTTAGCCGCTTAATAAACTTGTTACGAAATTCCTATTGATAACAAATCATTTAAATTGAAGGCCTTAAATGTTTCCCTGCGTTTTTTATGGTCGTTGTATACGAAAAATTGAAAAAAAAAAGGCTGCGACCATAAAAATGTCCAACAGAGAAATTTGTCAGATGTTATGTCGAACATATAAAATATGTTCCGATAACAACAATGACAAACACAAAACAGGCTAATAAAAATTAAAACAACAATTTAAAAAAAAAAAATAATAATAAAACAACAAAAAAAACTATAACCGAGTCAGTGTGCAAAAGTATTTGCGTTTTAGAAAAACAAGAGTTGAACAATTTAAGAAATTTAAATAAAAAATAACGTGACTCTGAAACAGGCCGCAGGTTAAATGTTCTGCGAGTCGCGCCGAATAAAACGAAATTCGGTTTCGATTATAGAACGAACTTTTTTTGTGGAATTCAGCGTGATTGGGAATATATTTCTTTTGTGTATTTTTTTCGGACTTTCATTCGATTTTATAACAATAATTTTTTTACAATTCAGGACAAGCCAAGTTATCGATTTTTATCGAGGCGAGAAGCTGCCACATCAGTTACCGAAACGATGAACTCGAGGCAATTACAAATGAAGCGGAATTCTTAAGACATGCTCAGACATGCACACAAATTGTGCAATTGAATTGATATCAATTTATTCTCACAGTAAAACAATTAAGAACTGATTGAACAATTATTATGTAATTATGCAACTGGAGCCTTAATTGATCACAATTTAATTCTACAGTAAAATAATTTAAACTAGATTGAACAATTCCCAGGACATGCGCAGACCTGCACACGAATTGTGCAATTGGAGCCTTCCTTAATTGATATTGATTTAATTCTACAGTAAAACAATTAAGAACAGATTGAACAATTATTATTTAATTGTTTCATATATTGGAGCCTTAATTGACTCAATTTGTTTCCACAGTAAAACAGTTTAGAAAAGATTGAACAATTCCCAGGACATGCTCAGACCTGCACACGAATAGTACAGTTGGAGCTTTCATTGATCTCAATTTATTTATACTGCAGAACAATTAAGAATAGATTGCACAATTACTATTTAATTGTGCAATTGGAGCCTTAATTGATCTCAATTTAATTCTGCAGTAAAACAATTAAGAATAGACTGAACAATTATTATTTAATTATGCAATTGGAGCCTTAATTGAGCTCAATTTATTTCCACAGTAAGACAATTAAGAATAGATTGAACAATTATTATTTAATTGTTTCATATATTGGAGCCTTAATTGATCTCAATTTAATTCTACAGTAAAACAATTAAGAATAGACTGAACAATTATTATTTAATTATGCAATTGGAGCCTTAATTAAGCTCAATTTATTTCCACAGTAAGACAATTAAGAATAGATTGAACAATTATTATTTAATTGTTTCATATATTGGAGCCTTAATTGATCTCAATTTATTGCTACAGTAAAACAATTAAGAACAAATTGAACAATTATATTTTAATTGTAAAATTTTTGGTGAAGTGTGTTCGGTGAGAATATAAAATTCTTTAAAATTAAATTATTAAAACCAAAAAGGGAAAAGGCTGTGAAGGGATCTGGTCAAGAGTCCGAATCAATTCCCAGATTCTATTTCATAATAAAATCAGTATAAACGAGAATTTGATAACGCATTCAATTAAGCCGCCGAATGAGTGGCGAAGAGCAAAAATACACACGAATACTCATGATGATGAAAGTGTAGTGGCTTTCGAAAGCACTTCATCTGCCCTGTGGTTAAATTATGAGAATCTTAAGTTTGAGTTGGGGACTTTTTTCTTTAATTTCAATTTAAAAATAAATTCAATATTAACAAATTCAACTTTAATGGCCGAATATATTCCTGCTCTTTTTCCAACAACTTCCTTTTGCAAACTGCCGAATAATTCGGTGGGCTGGCGTCTTTTTCCCTGCTGCTTGATATAAAACTACGAACAGAGAATATATTTTTATGTTGGCATTTTACAAACAAATTTAAAACAAAAAATGTCCTCTAAATAAAATACGAATTCAAGCAGCTGGACTTGAAATTGTTGTTCAAACAACAACAACAAAAACGAAGCAAATATAGCGAATAAGTTTTACAGAGTGGAGAATTTCTTGCAAAAGTTTTAGCAGGAGTCACAATATTCCACTCTACTGCAGTCCATGATATTCCACTACCTGTAGACAACACAACAACAACAACAACAACAACTATTCCACTCCAGCAGCAGCAGCAGCAGCAGCATGAAAGCAGGCTTGAGTGTTTAGGCGCCACATGCAGATTTTCTTTTAAGGCGCTAAAAAAACGATCTGTCTGATCATATCGAATCCTACTTACACACACACACACATACAAATAATACAATACACACACACACACACACACAGGAGCACATACAAACCCACCGTTTAAATCCAACAAAAATGTGTGGAGAGAATGAAGGGGTTAAGAAAAAATGTGACTCCAACAAAAAAAAGTTGTTTTCAAATGAAAAAGTCCTTCAACGGAGGATCACTTGCGCTCATCCACATAGACAAAATATGGGACGCGTAAAGCAAATAAAAGTTGACGCTGATAAAATGAGTGGCTGTAACGTTACGATGACAAAAAAGCTGCCCTGCCTTCTCTGCACTACTGATCGACGATCCTCCCGATCTAATAAATAAAACGGAGTTTCAAATATTCTCGAAGGAAAGTCTGCAACCTGCATATTTTTCCGATACTTTTGTTCGTTATTTTTTTTTTATATAAATTTGTATTTCATATTTCTCAGAATCTACGCATTCGATCACTTCACAAGCCCTGGTGATCGTTTGAAATGGTATTTGAAAAGTCTCAACAATAAAATAACCCAAGAAAATAACTTTGAAAATATTCTTGTCATATCGAATTGAGGGCCTCTAATTAAGCGCTTCCCATCTTCAACTTCGAAAAGAAAAAAATTATATGGAAAACGGAGGACCCCAAAAACCCATCCCTGCAAAGCCTGGTTTGAGGTGCAGCTCTACGATTTTGTTTAATTTTAAAAATTTTATCTCCAAATGCGACAACTCTGCTTATTTACGTACCCCTTCAACCAAAAATTGGCTTCATCGCAAAATCAAATTTTGAATGGAAATTCAAAATCAAGATCAATTTGTGCCTCAGCCCATTCGCCGAATTGGCGGCGCATACGATGGTCGTTTGGTTTTAATTCCTGCACTAGTGGAATCTTGAAAGCCTTTAAGCCAAGATCTTTGCGTAAAATCTTCCATAAAGTGGCAGGACACAATTCCAGTTGCTGAGAACGGCGACGAATCGATTGATTAGGATCATCTTCAATGCTTTTCTGTACAGCGGCTATAGATTCTTCAGTGCGCACTGTTCGGCGTCTCACGGGCTGCACATTATCAGTGACGGTAAATGTGGTTCGAAAACGATCTGTTATTCTTCGAATTAGCAGCTCTGAAGGACGATTGACGAACAGAACCATTATTTTGATTAAAAATTTCCACAATTCGCAGGCGTCGCTCTGGTGCAACTCGATCCATAATAAAATATCAAGGCAAACTAAACAAAAAACATGTATCAGCTGTTAAATGGGTGGTCACACAAAGCAGTGATGCCAACTCAAAGTTGTATCACTCTATAAAAAACAGCCGATATAACTCTAAATTAATAAACCGATTTTTGTAGTTTTCCCGAATCCTATAGAAAGATCGAGAAAACACAGAGTTTTGAAAACAAAAAATCACTTTCTTCGAAGGGTTGCATTTGTAATTTCAGTCAATATCAATATAATTCAATATTTATTGCAAAATAGTTAATTGAACTTTTATTTACAGAAAATTGAGCTCAATAATGCTGTTAATTGCGATAAACTCAATTAAGATAAAACCGACAATTGCTGAAGAAAAAGAGTTCGGAAAAGTCCTACTTTCGATATTCCTCTGAACAGGCGGCATTGGCAAACAGTTACAGAACAAGAGGGAATAAATTATGGCGCACTTAAAAGGGAGACAAAAGCAACAGCTTAAGGCCATTCCATATCCATCATCATCAACGTCAAATTGATAAGAATTTGACATGATCAATTTGATCATGACTGCACTTAAATTAAATTCGTACTGAAAAATAAAACTTTTGCAACTTATAAAAGAAATCAACGTTTTTTTTTAATAAAATTATTTCTCTATTAAATTAAATTGCAATTTCGGACTTCTTTATCTCTCGAAACATCTTTTCATGTTTCATTTCTTCCCCCCCACCCCCTTTTTTTAATCATCATCACATCTTTACGAGACTTTGTTTTATTGTCTACCAGGTTTTGTTTTGTATGAAATTTTAATTAAAAAATTTTAGCGCTCTATTTATGAAAAATTACAAGTTTAACTTAAATGAAAAGAGGAAAAAAAAAACAAAATAAAATAAAATTAATAAAAAGTTTAGAAAAAGTACGAAGAAAAGAAGCAACGAGAAAATAAATTGGCAGCGCTCACATTTTTGGCTTAAAATAATTTATAATTAACTTGGTTTTCTTGTACTGTTTTCCTCCTCCTCCTCCTCCTTCTCCTTCTCCTTCTCCTTCTCCTTCTCCTTCTGCTTCCACTGCATTTTCAACTCATTTAATATGCATTTCTCAGTGTTGTTTGTGTACAACAACAACAACAGCAGCAGCAAACAAAGAAAGAAAATAACAACAACGAACAGAAGAAAATTTGAAAGAGATTTTGCTGTGGCAGAAATTTAATTAAATATTTATAAATTTTAGCTGAAAACAAAAGAAAAAGAAGAAGCAACATAAATTGGGTGCGCCCGACCAACCGGCCGTCATTTATTCGTCATGCCTTTTAAAATGTTCCACGTCTCGTTGTTGGCTGGCTCGATGATCGTGGCTGGCGTTTCTTCATTTGCTCCGGCCGTCTGTCAGCCAACTGAAATAACTTTTCCTCTATTTTCTTGTTTCGTTTCTTTTTGCTTTTTCTTATTTAAATTATTTTATAATTCTTAATTGGTTGATTATCTCGAAAGCCCAAAGAAATGAAAAACAAAAGCATCGTTCTTTGGGAGTGAGAAAATTATGTTGATAATAAATGAAAGGAAAATGTTTTACGATCGTTTTGAAAGAAATTGCCAACTGCGGGGGGAGGGGGGGAGTTTCACTGTCTGTTTTTGCTGTATTTGGAAGAGGGACCTTCTCAGCGAATTTAAATTGTTTTAACTGAATGCTGATGCCTCCGTATAAACAGAGTTCTTGTGCTGATAAGCAAAAAGCCGTTTAAACTTCTTCGATTAAAACAAAATAGCATTATTAAATTCAAGAGTTGCCAGATCGTTTGCATTTGTCAGGGGAATCATTCCTTTACCGCAAATATTTTTAAGATATCCCAAAATTTTCCCAACACATTTAGCAGAAAATATATTTAAAAAATTCCAGAGTTGCCAGATCGTCTATATTTGTCAGGTGTATCATTTCTTTTTCGTAAATATATTAATAATATCGTAAAATTTCGGCAGCACATTCAGCAGAAAATACCTTTGCAAAATCTAAAGTTGCCAGATAGTTTGCACTCGTGAGGCGTATCATTTCTTTGCCGCATATATTCTTAAAATATCCCAGAGGCTTAGCAACACATTCAGCAGAATATTTTCAGCGCAACACAAAAGAAAGGAAATCAGTTGACAGAAAAATTAGAGAGATTTAATATAAAAGAAAACACATTAATATATTCAAGAGTTGCCAGATCGTTTGCAGTTGTCAGGGTCATCATTCCTGTACGGCAAATATTTTTACAATATCCCAAAAAGTTTGGCAACACATTCAGCAGAAAATAGCTGTTTCAAAATTCAAGAGTTGCCAGATTGTTTGCATTTGTCAGGGGTATCATTGCTTTACCGCAAATATTAAAAAAAAAAATCCCACAAGTTTGGCAACACATTCAGCAGAAAATATATTTAAAAATTCAAAAGTTGCCACATAGTCTACATTTCTGCGGGGTATCATTTCTTTGACAACATATTCAGCATTGACAGAAAATTATAGAGATTTAATATTTCGCAGCCCGCTCCTTGACGGGTTAATTCATATAATTCTCACAATTCATAGGAGCGCTACAAACACAAAATCTATTCGGGTTGAATATTTTTAAAATCGAACATACAACTTAAGTACACTTATCGAAATTAATAGCATTATTGCGCTCAATTTTCCCCACAAAATTTCACTTAATTATTGTTTAATTTATATGAAATTGTTATAACATTGAGTAAAATCACAAAAGCCGACCTGTCAAATGCGACTAGAAGCCGACTCACTGAAGAAAATTGGTCGAAATCCATAAACTGTTCTGACATCAGCTTTTAATTGAGTCAATCTTCACTACGGCACTCGACATCGTTCGAAATTCGTATATGAATTGTATTGAAATTCCGATTGTCATCAGATGAAGTAGTTTGATCCCTGGTGCTTTTCAAATCTCTGTTACAGCCAATTAAATATGTAGTCTGGCATCTCCGTTGTAGTTATTTGTTGATGAGCCCACAGCAATGTTGCCCGCAAACGGGGAATTATGAAGGAAAATAAAGAGACAACAATGCAAAATATCAACCAGAACAACAACAAGAACAACAACAGCTTTAATACACCGAAAGCCACTAATAATAAGCTCCACCCCTCCTGATTCAAGCGTTTGTACACCCTCTCCAGGCTCTACAAATCCAACACCTGCTTTTTGCACTTGATCAAACCAAAAGGAACAGCCAAAGACTGCCGCCAATAAAATATTTATAAAATAAAATGCACAGCAAATACAAACACACACACACACTCGTGCACACACACATCATCATCCAAACGTACGGTGCAGCCAACTGAAAAGTGATGCGTGCGTGCACTGATATGCAAATGTTGTCGACGATTCGTCGTCGTCATCATCGTCAACGCTTTTGTCGACGACATCAGGGATAAAATGAAACAAGCAAACGAGCACTCACACACGCGTATGGATGGATGCGAAGTAACTTTCGTGGTGAATGAATGAGCGTTTGCTGACGCACTCGTGGGCATATTCAACAGCAAGAAAACCCCTGGCAAAAACATGAAGTCTTTGGGAGATTAAAAAGAGGAAACGAACTACTTAAGAAATATTATAAAACAACAACAACAACTTTGGTTTATATTACAACTCTTTTTCGGCTGGTATTGTTTTTACATGCCCATTTAATAAATCATTTATGAATTATGACTTTATTTTAGAGGAATAAAAATTTAAAAAATTTAAAAAAAAGAAAATAAATAAAAAATTAAAACAAGTGGAAAAATTCCTACACAACCAGCCATGAATTCTATTTGGAATCAACTAAAATATTTTATTTAAAAAGAAGAAGCGGCTTCTTCTTCTGTTATTGTTGCTGTTCTTGTTTTTGCACTGTAAATCCACGCCAGACAGAAATAAGAATCTTTTTTTTACAATTTTCAAATGCAATTCAATCGTCTGCTCTAATTCCTGGAGATAAATGAAGTGCACTGAAAGAAATTTTGGTATTCTATTACACAAAATTTCCTCGGCACTTTTATAGGAATTATTTTATATTCTAGAAATTTATATTTAAATTTTTTTTTTAAATAAAAAACGACCATAAGCTTGATTAATATTATAATAAGCTGATAAGGTCAATAAAGATAAATCAACAATTATGGAACTACTTTTACGCAGCGACTAAGTTTTTCAAAAGCGCAATATTTCATATAAAATCTTGAGATTCTGTGAGCAAAAATGGAGACATAGTCGATTATTCTGTGTGATGTTTCCCATGGACAAACTTGGCAGCACTCAACTTGGCACAGTCGCAAAACAGGCAAAAAGAAGAATTGCGTTTATTAAAACATTCTTAAAATCAATTCAAAAACGAATTTCAATTGGTTTTGAAAAACCAGGTTTTAACCAACGCTTTTAACGTTAAAAGCTGAATTTTTTAAAACCCTGTCGGTGTCAAAATTCTAGTCCAAAGACTGTGAACAGACCTACTCTTTTAATTGACTCAATATTCACTTCATTAACTCAATTATTTTACTGGTCAATCAAGTTAATTCAATTATTGTATGGAAACGGAAACATCAAATTGTTTATATTCATGAGGACCCGAGTTCAAATCTGGGAATTAAAGAATTTTTTTTATCTTTAAATTATTAAGAAATTTTAAATAAACAAACTTCCTTCAATTTCGCGTTTTTTTTTAATTTTTCTACATTTTAGATGATAACTGGCGCTTAACTATAAACACTTTCCAACAGGGTTGCATTTGTAATTTTAGTCGATATCAATATAATTCAATATTTATTGCAAAATAGTTAATTGAATTTTTATTTACAGAAAATTGAGCTCAATAATGCTGTTAATTGCGATAAACTCAATTAAGATAAAACCGACAATTGCTGAAGAAAAAGAGTTCGGAAAAGTCCTACTTTCGATAATCCTCTGAACAGGCGGCATTGACAAACAATTACAGAATAAGAGGGAATAAATTATGGCGCACTTAAAAGGGAGACAAAAGCAAAAGCGTAAGGCCATTCCATATCCATCATCATCATCATCAAATTGATAACAATTTGACACGATCATAATGATGTTTTTTTAGTGACAAGAAAAATTTTACTTATCAAATTGAAAATAAACAAATTTAGGAGTTGAAAAGAAAAATTTAATTTAAATTTTTCAATTCAACATTTTTGGCTCCCTTTTTAAGGCCGTTTTTTTTTTTAAGTGGCAACTGATTAATTTTAAAAGGTTTGCGGGGATACTGAAATAAATAATTCGCAATTTTATGGTTTTTATGATAATAATTTTTCGATGTGGAGTAATTAAGTTAAAGTTAATGTTTTATTTTTATTGTTTTACAGCACAAATTTAATTTAAAACAACAACAACAAAAACACACCGGCCATCAGCAGCAGCACCGTCATAAACATTTTGAGAGTGTTTTGAAAGCGTTTATTTTTTAGTGCGAAAGTTTTTGTTACCTTTTTTATTTGTATTTCATATGAAGACTGACTTTTTTTGCTTTTAATTTGCAGAAGACAAGAGATCTTTAAGGAAACGACCAGACATGTCTGGAAGGAAATTAAAAAAAGCCCGCGATATTTGAAAACTCATCTTACTTTCCAACAGACCTCGTATATAAGTATTTGTATACATCTGCATGTCAACTCGTTTGTATGTGTGTCATAAGGAAATCTTGATGGAACACGTCTGTTGTTCAATTCCCGTAACTCTTTCTGAATGCCGCTTTTCAGGCGATATTTACGCTGCTGTTATTTCAAATGCAAACACAATAATTACATTTAATTGATATCACTGAACATTATATTTAAATTATACACGTGGACACCGCAATCACCAGTTTTTTATTTATTTTTTTCTTTTTCAAACCATTTCAGAGACAATAAAATGGCTGGAAAATATAAAAAGAAAAACTTCAGCCAAAACAAACCAAAACAAACCGAACCACGCAATAATGCACACCTCCTAAAAAATAAACAGACAGATTTACATATGCCTACACATCCAAACATACACCTGTATGTGTGTATGTGTATGTGTCTGTGCACAAAAAGCGAAGCACGGTGGAGGGTCACTCGGGGGTTGTACAATTTGTAAGCTTAAGTTATTATGACAATAAAACTAACAAAAAATATTTATAATAATGATGTGAAATAATATTCAGGTAGTCGTAATGGCGAAACAGAGTTGCCACAAGCTAAAATTTCCTCAACAAAATATATATATTGTTAAAAATCACCAAAACGGCAACACTGCTGGTATTCGGATATAAATTTTCAATTATTTTACTATTCGCATACACACAATCAAGTTGATTGAATTATCGTATGACAATTAAAATAACAAATTGAATATGATCATGAGCACCCGAGTTCAAATCTGGGACTTGATTTTTTTTATTTTTTTTTTTTATTATCAAATAAATAAGATATTTTAAATTTATTAAAAACTATTTTATTTCTAACTTTTTTTTATATTTATTATATTTATTTTATTATTAAAAAAGGCCAGTTTTATTTATAAAATTATTAAACTGCTATTTTGAATAATATAGGCTGTTTTTTATAGAGTGATACAAGTTTAAGTCATAATAAAATATGATAATATATTTTTGATATCAATGAAACGGCCTTTATTGGATAGAAAATTTTATGACATTAATGTTTGAATATGATTTCGACCATGTGGCTGCCACGGCTGGCGCGTACAAGGCGCAATCTGGAACACTAATTTTCACAAACAGTAACTTTCTGACCATCATCGTTTTTGAAGACATGTGGGCCAATGACTCCGCCAATGACACCCTAAATGCGACAATTCTGTTTATTTACGTACCCATTCAACCAAAAATGGGCTTCATCGGAAAGTAAAATTTTGTATGGACGAAGTGCACGATAAGTTTGACGAACAGAACCATTATTTTGATTAAAAATTTCCACAATTTGCACGCGTTGCTCTGGTGTAAGTCGATCCATAATGAAATGTCAAAGAAAACTAAACAAAAAGCAACTGTCAGCTGTTAAATGGGTGGTCAAATAAAGCAGTGATGCCAACTCACTCAAAGTTGTATCACTTTTTTAATAATTTAAGAAACACAACAAGTTTAATATTAATAAATTTCCCTTCCCTTGACACATTTTTAATTTTTAATTTTAAATTTACTGCACAATAGTTAATTGATATTTTTTTAAATAGAAAATTGAGCTCAATAATGCTGTCAATTGCCATCAACTCAATTTAGGTGTGTGTATATCTGAACGGCATATGAGACTCCTTTTTACAATTGTTGAACAGTGTTTATGGAAAATTATTTTTTTCGAAAGATTTTTCTTTAAAAATGCTACTTTGTTCTTAGATCACCATCTAAATTGCAGCTTCGATCTTCGCGTTAGCAGCAGGATACGTATTTCCAGTACATTTAATGTATGTATTCGTATGCCCTGCAAATACGCATCCTGATGCTAACGCTACGCTCAAAGTTCTAATTTGGGTGGGTCTGTTCACTGTCGAAACGGTTGAACAATAGTTTGGGCATATGAAAGAATTTGTGGGGAGATTTCCGCTTTAATTTTTGGGAATAATCATGATTATTTTTTCAAATAATATTTGATCAAAATTTTTTTTTAAACCGCGTGACACATAATTTATATTTTTTTATTATTATTACTAGGCAAGAAATACCCGTTAAAAACTATTACAATTCATACCATTCGAATGTACAGCATGAATACAATAACGAAAATTCCCTAGTATTTTTCCCCGCATAAAATACTTTTCTAGAGCAAAAGTTCCTTCAAATATAAATTCCACCTTAAAAAAAGAATAGAAAATAATAAGTGGCAGCACTGAATCTCCAAATGCTCTTAAAATATCAAATTTTTCTCTCATTCTCGAACATGCAGAAAATCCCCGGGGGAATATTTAGTCTTGACACACAAAATTCCCAGGGAATTCTAATTCCAGAGATAACAAGTGGCATCATTGAATCTTTAAATGCTCTGAGAACAACTACTTTTCCCCTCATTTACCGTTAAAGTAACAAATCTTCTGCATTTAAAAATGAACATGAATTGCAAGTTCTCATTACACTTACACCGGGTAACAGGAATTTCCTTTTAATCGATTTTTACATCAAATAAATTAGATTTAATTGCTGGTTTTTTTTTAAATTAAATATTCTATTGAAATGCAGTGGTTTTTTACAAGTAATTTTTGTTTGTTTCTTTGTTTTTTATCAGGAAACCAAAATGTATTTATTGAAAAACTGTGCTGTCGTCAATGCTAAACAGCTCGAAGCATAAAAACCAGACTTTTAAACGCCCCTATTAAGAGGCCGCTTTTTTGTTCTCTCTGTTTTATCGCTTTTATCACATTCGCAGCCATCAAACGATGACACTTGCCGCCAATAAAGTTGACTTTCTTTTAGCCGTTTTTTTATTAATTTTTTTTTTTTTTTTGTTGGCCAACAAAACATGATTTCATTTATTTTTTTTTTATTCTTTTACTGCGGTGTTTGTCATTTTCTTTCATACATGATGGTGCATAATAACAACGTGGTAATTTATGTAAATGATTTATGGTGATACACTCGCCTAAAAAAGTAGACATTTTTTGTGTCTGTTTAACTTTTTTTCTTTTTTTTTTTTTGCAATACAAGACTGCAAATTATTTGTGGCGCTTGGCAATAGTTTTTTAGAGTTATTTTTTTTTTTATTTCCATATAAAAAATGTACATTTTCCAGCTGATGCCGTATGAGATAATGAGTGTGCAATTGTGGCACAATATTGTTCTGTTTGACAAGTGATTAATATTTCCATGTGCGAATGTTTGCGTATAAATTATTTAAATAGAAACAGCGACCAATTTATTATGGCAAAGCAAATGAATTTTTTGTCAAGTATATAAAATTGGACTTACCCAGGGAGAGATGGTTGAATGGATGTACTCGTGTGTGTGTGTCCAAAAACAGTGATTTTTTGTGATACTTTTTTGTCAGGCAGCGAAATGACAACATCGTAGTTTCCAAATGATAATTACTTTCAGGAACTGCAAAATAATGGCAGATATTTAAAACGAAATTAACGAAAAATATGATTTAAAATTTATATAAATTTTTTATTTTTGTGTTTGAAACGGATGAACACAAAAATATCAATTTAAATTTATATAATTTTAAATTTTTATTTATTTATTTATTAATTTCTTTTCTTTTTGGGAAATAAAATTTAAAGGAAAACATCTTGCGTGGGCAGTTCTTTCAGCTGCCTGAGAACTATCGATATCGATAATTATATTTTGACAGCTGAGAACGTCAAGCAGTGTTGACATTTCTATTCCGTAATTTTTGTTAAGTCATCAAAAATCGTCTGATAACTTTTTTGGTAAAATATTTTTTTAAAGTAAATACTTTAAAAAAATATTTTATTAAAGAAGGTTTCTTAAAAAAAAATTTTTTTCAACAAAGATTTTTTCAAAAGAGATTTTAAAAAAAATTGTCTCCCTCAAAATTTTACTAAAACGAGACAATAGAAAAGCTTCTTACTATGTTTCAGTCTTAAATATTAATTTTTGAAGTTTATTTTTAAATATAAAAATAAAGGGGCGTATTTGCTTTCCGACAATTTGAACTAAGAAATTTATAAAAAAAAGTTAAGCCAAAAATCTGTTTTCCGATTGATAAATAAATATTTTGTGGTCTTCAAATGAGATGTCTTCAGCAACTTTCTTTGTGGCAACACTGTTTGTATCAATTCAGCTGTTTGTGAGCAAAATGTTACTCTCAAACATGTTCTGGGGCCAAATTGCTTCACTCGATAGCGAAGCGAAATTTTTGTTTAGATTGTATTGAAATTGCGATCGATGTGGAATGCGGCAATTCGGCCCCAGTTGGGTTTAAAACTCAACGCTGGGGGATTATTAAATTTTACTAACAAAACTCCTGCTCCCGGTTTTTGAGCGGAAAATTGTCTACAGCAGCGACTCTCATTTCGGGTTAAATTCAATAACATGAACAAGAAAAATGGCCGCATTTGGGGTTTAGGGCAGCCGAACGCATGACAAGAACCGCCATCGAATTATGCAGATCTTTTCAACAACTCGAATAAATATTTCGTACATTTTCCTAAATTTCTTGTATTTGTTTTCAAATTAAATTTTAAATTTCTTAGAAAATCACTGGTTACATGCAGCTGAATTACAAATAATAATTCCCATGGAATTTTGTAAACTTTTCCCAATCCCACAACTATCGGTAAATGTCCTCCCAAGAGATTTAATAATTTATCCGTAAATAAGAGATGAATTAGGAATACAAGGATGCCACATTTCCACCACGACTAATATTTATTGGGGAATTTTTTCCTCTTCCCCTTAAATCCACCACATGAAGAGGTTTTACTTCTCTTTTTGTTAACGGTTATCCAAACCAGAGAGACAGAAATGAGTAAATGCCCTTATATGACAGCTTTTACTGTATTTTGGGAATAATATATTTCCTTTAACTGCAACATCTTAATTCATTTTCTGCTATGAAAATTTAAACTCAATTTATAAGAAAAAATGTGACATTTTGAGCAGATATTTTGAAATAATAAATTAAAATAAATTGCTCGTGCTGGCCTCCTCCTCTTTTATTTAGTTGATATAAATAGACACACATTTTTTAAATACAAAATATATTTTCGTATGAGATAAATACACACACACACACACACACTTTGATATTTCTGCTGTTATTTTCATGCATCTTGTGAATACTGCGGGTATGAATTTCTTGAATATGCAGTTAAACGCAAATTTGCGTGTTTTCCATTTTTAGTTTCATTTTTATTTTTATTCTTTAAACAAACAATTATGTGGTTTGACTTTTATTTTAGAATAAACGAAAACTATATCTTCTCCAGAGAATTATAATTAAGACATACACACACACACACACACACACGTACATTAACACATACAGCAGCACACATGTGTGAACATAATAACGGTATTAATTTGTAAAAATAACTATTAAAAGCATAAAAACGCACTCACAATCTTTTGCAACGTGACCTTGAAGAAAGAAAATAGCAACAACAACAACAAACACGACGAAAACTTAATAGATCAATAGGTCAGTTCGCAACAATATGTGGCAGCATAATTTTATCGCAATTATTCGAAATTTGAAAAGCAGCAGGAGAGTCAATAATCGAATAATTATAATGAAAATGTTTTGGTTTTTGTTATTTATTTTAGCAGAGAGCATTTCAGAAAAATAATAATTTCAGATAATAATAATAATTTTATGTTTCTTATTATTATTATTTTTATAATATTTTTTATTATTTTTCTTATTTTAATTATAATTTTTATTATTATTTAATTTACTAGAAAATATTTCAGAACAATGACAGTTTCAGATAATTATTATTATGAAAATAATAATCTATAGGGTGTTTTTTATAGAGTGATACAACTTTGAGTTGGCATCACTGCTTTATTTGACCACCCATTTAACAGCTGATAGTTGCTTTTTGTTTAGTTTGCTTCGACATTTCATTATGGATCGATTTACACCAGAGCAACATGTGCGAATTGTGGAAATTTTTAGTAAAAATAATAGTTCTGTTCGTCGAACTTTTCGTGCACTTCGTCCATTCAAAATTTTATTTCGCGATGAAGCCCATTTTTTGTTGAATGGGTACGTAAATAAACAGAATTGTCGCATTTGGAGTGGGGAGAGTCCACAAGCTTTTGTCGAAACTGGATTACATCCACAGAAAATTACTGTTTGGTGCGCTTTATGGGTTGGCGGAGTCTTCAAAAACGATGATGGTCATAATGTTACTGTTTGTGAAAATTGGTGTTCCAGATTGCGCCTTGTACGCGCCAGCCGTGGCGGCCACATGGTCGAAATCATGTTCAAACATGAATGTCATAAAATTTTCTATACGCGTTTAGTCAGAATCGCCATGGTTACAGATTTTCCTGCTTTTGTCTAGAAATCGATTGTTATTTCCGCTTCTTCAATAAAATAAAGTGCTAAAATAAACTAAAACTTGCAAAATCCCCTTCTCGTTCCCTTACAAAATTTACCAAGTGATATAATTGCAGGAAATAAATATTCGCGATACCATTAATTTTTGTTGTGTTTTAATGCGCTCTCAAAAAATTTTTTTAAGGGAAATATTCCCGATAGCAAATCAAAAAACCTGGGATTTTATTTTTTTGAAGGGAGGATTTGTTCCAAACAGGGGTGCAGCTCTTCTAAACCGATACTTTTCACAATCGGGTATATATAACGCGACAATGCATGTCCATTTATAACAGGTTTCACTGTAAACACATTCCAAACACAAGCCACTCCTAAAATTTTATTTCAAATTTTATTTCAAATTTTATTTAAATCTATTTGTGTGGATCGTCTCTGTAAACTGTTTGTTTTACAAATAAAACCAAATTTTCCTTTGGCATTTCAAATTAATATCAAAAATATTTGTAAATATAAATAAATTCTACAACAAAATTTTCTAAATATTAGCAAAATCAAATACATAATAAGTAAAACAAAAAATAATTTGTTTCCGAAATTGCGGTTAATAAAGGAAACGTGTGATTTATTTCATTATTTCCAAACGAATCAAACCTCTTCCCCTCTTTTTGAATATCATTGTTGTTGTTTGTTTTTTAATCACTCTGAGTGGATTCAAACGACTGTTATTCAATTGAGTGGATTCTCTCATTTTCCAAGCTCCACTCCTCTATTAAAAAGAGAGTTCAAATCTCTCAATTTGAACAGAAACATGATGGGAAATGAAACAACGCCATATTTGAACGGTTGATTAGCAAAAGCATAATAGTACAGTTGTCTCTCTCTGGCACATGAAGGAGGGGAACAAAGTTGCTGGTGTTTGTTTTGTGTTCAATAAAAAGTGGTTGTTTGACTTAAGCCAGGGCGGGGCTAATTTTACGTTATTTAAAGCAGCAAAACCCAGTGGAATCATTTCAAGAAATATTTCCCAAAGATTTTTTTATTATAAAATTGTGGTGAAATAAGTGGCTGCCGTTAGGAAATATAAACGAAATAATAAAATTAATGTGACAATTAATAACAGGAATTTTAAAAATTTATTTTTGCTGGTTTTTTTGTGCATCAATTCTTTTCATTTTAAAGGCTTTTTAGATAACTTTTTTCGGATGTTTAATGTGCGCTACACGTTTGAATCACTAACGAAAGAGCGAAATTATTTTGCATAATAAAATTCAATAAAGAAAATGTTTGTAAATAAATTCATGTGGAGAACGCGTTAATGCAGCAGACCGGCAAAGAAAAAAGCGACTTGATTTTTCTTTTGTCTGGGATTAGAACTCAGGGCATGACCGCTACCTACGCCACGCATTGTGCTTGTCTTTAATAAATAATTTTTGTCTTTTGCAACAACATATTTTTAGATAAATTTTTTCAATTTTCAAAACGAAATTTATGTTCATACATTTTTTTACACCTTCAAATATATATTCCAAGCAGCTACACAATTTTTTATTAAAAAATAAATTATTTTTTAAAGCGTTGCGGCTGATTTTAACTGTTTTGGCTATTTTTAAGCTTTTTAATATAAAATGAATTTTTATTATATATTTTTATTAAATATTTTATAGTTTTAATTTAATTATAGTTAATTTAAAATATATTATTTCATTGAATGAGCCCATTTAAGCGTTTTTTCTACATGTCAGAGCTGGTTCTTTTGTTATTTGTGATATGGTCTTCTACTGTTTAACTTTCCGCTGGGAAAATTGAAAATTAAAAAACAAAATCCGGAAGTTTTTGGTTTAACCCGCTTTTAGAAAAAAAATCGAGTTCTCATCAGATGTCCATGTTCTGCGGTCCTGGGAAGCTTCCCTGACTAATTCTGAGAGCCCGTAACTAGGTCTGTATGTATTTGCGTGTGTATCCGTGTGTGTGTGTGTGTGTGTGTTATTATATGAACCTATTATAAATTTTGAACTGCTGAATTGATGCCGTGTTGAAGAGCATTTCGGGAACTCATATTTTCTGTGAATTTCAACCGATTCGTTGTTTCCAAACATTTCAAAAAATTTAGAAAAATCGAATTTTTAGCCTTTTTTTAAATAACTTTTCAACTGTCCCACCCATCGATTCCACTAATCGACATTTAAGAACCAAGTCGACCACTGTAAACCGTGAGATATCGTGAACCAAATAATTCGAAAAAAAAAACAATTATTTTTTGAAAAACTCCGATTTTATATATCCCATCATTTACTCTACTCGATTCTTTTATAGTCAGCGAAAACTACATCAACCGCCGTTTATCACGTGAGAATCGGTTGATTTGAAACTGAAAATAATTTTATTTCAGCTGGAAGAGCGATTTTTCAAAGCGGCTGGTGATGACAAATTTAAAACGCATCCCAAAACATGGGGTTTTACGGAGTGATAAACTCTAACTTGGCAGCACTTTTTGGCAAACATTTTACCAGCTGTCAAGTGATTCATATTGAGTTCGTTTTATCATTTCCAAGTGAAAAGACTGACTGACTGACGCCTGAAAAGCGCTGCCAAATAAAGCGAATTTTCTTTTAAAATTTCATAAGGATCTGAACGAAATACGTAACGCGCGGTCTACATAATCGCGCATCGGAGCTATTAATTCGATTAACTACGGGAACGTTTTCGCACCCCACGTTCGCTCTAAATGATAACACGCATCCACAGAGACGTCGTCCAGCTCGTACAGCAGAAGCCGTTGCTGCTGCAGAGCGCAGAGTAGAGGAAGACCCGATGCAGTGTATGCGCCGTCATGTACTGGCATTAAAAGCCTTATAAAGGCAATAACGCTGCGAGCGCTGTCCTCTGTGGATGCGTGTTATCATTTAGAGGGAACGTGGGGCGAAAGCGTTCTTGTAGTTTATCGAATTAATTGCTCCGATGCGCGATTATGTTGACTAATCAAATTGAAAATGTGATATTTTTCCCTGCCTACCGGGACATGACCCCTACTCATGCACAGCATTAAGCCCGCTGAATATACACGAGCGTTTACTAAATCGTTTATAAAATGCAAACACAACTCGAAAAGACTGGAGCCCCAGTCCATGTTAAAAAACATTTTTCCAATTAATTTTAATTAATAAAATAAATTCCTGTTAAATGAACCACATCCCAAACCACTAACCTGCTCCAACTGTCATTCAAACTATTTAATTCCAGTCAGTACCCCCAAAAAACAAAAACAAAAACAAAAACAAACAAAAATTAATCACCCGCTAACAACTTAAAACAAAACGATGACCTCTTCATGACCTTTCCAATTAACTTGAAGGGAAAACAAATAAAATTCATTCACAAAACTTTCCTGCAATTAAATGAAAAACTAAAAAATTAATTTCATATAAAATTCAGCTACCAAAAGTCAATAGAAATTAACCTGAAAACAAACAGAATTAACTTTTGATTGACATTAAAAAATAAAGAAGATAAAAAAAAGAACAGAATAGAAAAGAAAAGGTCCGCTTCGATTCGGCCGACAGTTATTCAGAAGATCAGAAACACGGAACACACAACGAACGCATCGTTTAATTGTGGAGAAAAGAAGGAAAAGAAAATAATTGTTGGTTTCATTCACCGGCAGCATTAAAAAAAAGAAAAAGAAAAAATGCTGGAGAGGAACATCTACCGGATGTCAAATAAAATTTTCAGGCATCTGCACGAGTGTCTGTTTGTCTGTTTGTCCGTCTCTCTGCCTGCATTTTGATTGACTCTATTCTGTTGACTACTTTCCTTTTCTGTTTATTTGTTTTGTTGCTGTTGTTTTTATTGTTGTTGTTGTTGCTGCTATTTATTGGTATTGAGTTTATTTGAATAGGAATTAAAAATGGCCACCGGCTTTAACGGAAAACCGCAATTGTTTACTAACGCACACACACACACACACATAGCCACTTATATAACTGGGAATACGCAGGCGTACCCAACAAACATTTTTTAGAAAAATTACACAAACATATCGCTCGTTTACGGCAAAAGTGTCATAACTCAAAAATATATTTTTGGAGTTAATGATGCAGACTTATTTTAAAAATTGTTCTTGTCATGGTATAAAAATAATTAATTATCTATTCATTATAATTAATTATGTATATATATATATCATTTAATTAAAAGTAATGAAATATTTTCTTCCTCAAAGAAAAATTTATTTAAATTGAAAATAAATTTTAAACTCTAAAAAAATTTACTGCAAAACTAGTTGTTATTGAGTTATTACATTTTTGAAATAAATGAGCGATAAATGCATGAATGTAAAGTAGTTCTTTTTGGCTTATTACGTTATTGAAGTAAATGAGGGATATATTAGAGATATGTAAAGGGTGTTTTATTTACAGGGGTCTCTTTTGGCAAAACGCCAGGGACGGATGCAGCATTCAATAGAACATGCAAATAATAAAATTCTTTCTTCAAAATAGATGTAACGCGCCCATTTCATGGTCGACCTAATCGTGCTACCCAGAAGGCCAGAATAGCACAAAAACCGAGTTACGATAGATTTTTGTTTAAAATTAGCGGGAAGTTCCAGGGATAACTTTTGGAGTCAATTGTTTTCCATCATTTTTCTTTCGACAGCAGCCCTCTAAATAATGGGTGTTTTTTATAGAGGGATACAAGTTTAAATCATAATAAAACATAGTTATATATTTTTGATATCAATGAAACGGTCTTTATTGGATAGAAAATTTTATGACATTAATGTTTGAATATGATATCGGCCATGTGGCAGCCACGGCTGGCGCATACAAGGCGCAATCTGGAACACAAATTTTCACAAACAGTAACATTCTGACCATCATCGTTTTCGAAAACACGTGGGCCAATGACTCCGCCAATGACACTCTAAATGCGACAATTCTGTTTATTTACGTACCCATTCAACCAAAAATGGGCTTCATCGGAAAGTAAAATTTTGTATGGACGAAGTGCACGATAAGTTTGACGAACAGAACCATTATTTTGATTAAAAATTTCCACAATTTGCACGCGTTGCTCTGGTGTAAATGTCAAAGAAAACTAAACAAAACGCAACTGTCAGCTGTTAAATGGTGACCACCCATTAAAGCAGTGATGCCAACTCAAAGTTGTATCACTCTATAAAAAGCACCCTATATTATTAAATAAAACGCCTTCTTGTTTTATATATTTTATTTCACTGAAATTAATTATATTTTTATAATGAAATAATTTTTTTTTAAGTTTTTTCTTAATTTTTTTTTTGTTTTCGTATTTGAAGTTTGTAATTTTCTCGTTGGCAGCGTTTGTATGTGAAGGCCATTTTGCTTGTGTTGTTATTGTTATTGTTATTGTTATTGTTATTGTATTACAACAACAATTTGTAAATCGTTACAATGGAAAATAATCGAGTGGAGTTGTTTCATTCATTTTCGTCTGTCATAATTCAGTTAAATTCAGTTAAAATCATTAACAACGAAAACCTTGAATTTAATTTCATAATTATTGAAAATAACAAATCAATTGAGAGAATTGAGAACATGGAAAATATACAAAAATACTCTCACACACTCTCAGTGGCACACGTGGTGATGCCAGATGGTCGATTATGTCTACACCAGGGTCGTTCATCTTAATATTTACTTTTACGTGTGGCCGCTGATGATGAGTTTTATTCGAGATAAAATTTCGAAATTAATTCAGAAACAATTAATTCATGAAATTAACCCATTAAAACACCTACATTTTAAAATCAAATTGATCAAAATCCCGCAACTGAAAATGAATAAATTTCTTCTCCAGCGCAATTTGAAAAAAATTCAATGAAACTTAAGCAAATTGGTTTTACCAAATAGCAGAGGGGTCCCGTCTTGTTGTGCACAGGCCATAAAAAACAAGCAAACAAATTGTTTTAACCTCAAATTTAAATTCTTCTCAACGTGCAGAGGGTGCTGCCTGTTTGCTTGGCTGATCAAAATGATGTAAAATGTTGTTGTACTTAATCGAGATAGTGATCGTATTGAGATTGACCCTTCTTCCACTTTAACATTGTCTTCTACTGTTGCTTCTTCTTCTTCCTTGTTTTCTTAAGCGGCCACAAGTGCAACAAGTGTAACCAAGCAAAAGCAACAGCAGCAACAACAGCAACAACAACAGCTGCAGTACCACCTCGCAGTGGATTTATGTAAATGATACACAAAATATATGATCGCCTGCACGAGTTGTTGTTGTTGTTGTTGTTGTTGTTGTAGCAACCAACACCGAGTAAATAATTCAAGACTACACAGAGAAATTAGTAACGATCGCTTTTTGGGCCACTTTAATCGATTTGAGTATGGAAATATGGGGGGATTGTCAGGAGTGATTAAACGGGAAATACCCTACAGCCGCCTGTTGCCACGTCATGTGATAATTCCCATAATTTGTAATCACATGATTTGCGAGTTGCCATATCATTTCAATGTGAATATATGATATTTTTGCCGGCATAATTAATCAAAACAGTCTCGAGGTCGGTTTTATTTTGGCAAATTTTTTTTTCTTTTACTTTCCTTTTTATGAACTCATGCTGTCAACAATGTTGCCACTGTGTCGGCATAGATTTTTCTTAATTTAATATTCGAATAGAGCACAACTCTGCTCTGGATGTTTCCTTCTATGAGTAAATATTTCTCTTTGAAAGCTTTTTGCTCTCACTTTTCTATGCTCTTAACAATGTTGCCACTGTGTCGGAATTTTTTTTTGTACAATAATCAAACAGAGTTGTTTGTGAAATTTTTTTTTTTTTATGACACAACAGTCGGGCATTGTACCGGGTGTTTGTTATAGCGTGATACAAGTTTAAATCATAATAAAACACAAAAATATATTTTTGATATCAATAAAACGGTCTTTTTTTGGATAGAAAATTTTATGACATTAATGTTTGAATATGATTTCGGCCATGTGGCCGCCACGGCTGACGCGTACAAGGCGCAATCTGGAACACCAGTTTTCACAAACAGTAACATTCTGACCATCATCGTTTTTGAAGACTCCGCCAGCCCATAAAGCGCACCAAACAGTAATTTTCTGTGGATGTAATAGAGTTTCGACAAAAGCTTGTGGACTCTTCCCACTCCAAATGCGGTAATTCTGTTTATTTACGTACCCATTCAACCAAAAATGGGCTTCATCGCGAAATAAAACTTTAAATGGAAATTCAAAATCAAGATCAATCTGTGCCTCAGCTCATTCGCCGAATTGGCGGCGCATACGATGGTCGTTTGGCCTTAATTCCTGCACAAGTTGAATCTTGAAAGCCTTTAAGCCAAGATATTTGTGTAAAATCTTCCATAAAGAGGAAGGACACAACCCCAGTTGCTGAGAACGGCGACGAATCGATTGATTAGGATCATCTTCAATGCTCTCCTGTACAGCGGCTATCGATTCTTCAGTGCGCACTGTTCGGCGTCTCACGGGCTGCACATTATCAGTAACAGTAAATGTGGTCCGAAAACCATCTGTTGTTCTTCGAATTAGCAGCTCTGAAGGACGATTGTGTACGCCATAAAATGGAGGAAGTGCACGATAAGTTTGACGAACAGAAGCATTATTTTGATTAAAAATTTCCTCAATTTGTACGCGCTGCTCTGGTGTAACTCGATCCATAATGAAATGTCAATGAAAATTAAACAAAAAGCAACTGTCAGCTGTTAAATGGGTGGTCAAATAAAGCAGCGATGCCAACTCAAAGTTGTATCCCTCAATAAAAAACACCCGATATTTTATTTTGCCAACTTTTTTCTTTGACGCTCTCATGCGATCAACAGTGTTGCCAGTGTGCCGTTGAAAAGTCATGCAAAAAGAAAAAAATGTCTCATTATTTTTACAACAATATTCCCCTTCCGCTTTTCTCATCCCTTCACTTCCCACCTGCAGCATGCAGGGTTTAATAACTCCAGTGTAGGGTGCTTCGAAAGCACATTTTGTATAACTGAAAGCCGGACAACTGCCTGCGATATTAAAAAGACTGCGTCAAAATCGCCCGTAAACTCAATTTTCAAGCGCAATCAAATTAATCTTTGGCAGTTGTCTGTTAAGCAGACGATTTCAGACAATTTCTTTTGCCGCATCGACAGGATGTTTTTAGAAAAAAAAAATTAATTTTTTTCTCTGCTCTGCAACACTATTTTCAATACAATTTAAACATTTTCAGAAACTGAAACAACAACCGAAGTAAAATTGTTGTTTTGGGAAAGAAACAGCGCCGATGTTGTTTGCGGTGTTTTTGTTGTTGTTGCCTGTTTGTTGCCCCGTTCTCTTCGGTCTATGATTGACAGCTTAAATGGATTTTTAATGATGGGCGAGAGATGGGCTTCTTCTTCATCCTCTTCATATCAACAGCTTTCGAGGAATAACAGCAACAACAGCAACAACAACAGCAGCAACAACAAGTAGACAATAAAAGTCCAAATAAAATTGTATACCACAAAAGAGAAGAAGAAGAAGACGAAAAAAAAGTTATTGTAAATGTGACCCTGAATTTTTTTTTTTTTATTGAAACTGAAATTAAAGTTAATTTGAAGTAATTTTCTTTTTCTTCTTCTTTAAACAGGGCCAAGAGAACCAGAAAGAAGACAAAAAAGAAAACACAATCACTTCAGAAATAATTTCCAAAATTACCTGACGAATAAAACCGTTAAATTTCGAACTGAAGACAACAAAAGAAAAGCAACAACAACAACAAAAACAACCGAATTAGCAGGCAACTTTGTTTTCTTAAAATTTGGGAAAATATTGAGTTTTTTGTTGTCTTCAAGTCGAACATTTTTGCACGCAATCACTCCGCAGCAGAAGGAGAGTGGTTTCCCACTTGAAAGCACACTCTCACACACACACACACACACACACACAAAATTCTCTATGAACACCAACAACTTTTAACGTCTTGACAGCAAAATTTAATACTCCAGAATTAGCCCAAATTTTAGATGACAAAAAAGAAACTTTTTTAAAAAGAGACTCATTCGAAATTTCTGAAGCGATTTTTAAGAAAATTGTGCTCAAATTGAACAATTTTATTCAACAGTTGGGCTGTAAATCATTTTTGTTATACTAAATTTATTCGTTAGAGTTTTAATCGATTAATTTGTTTTTTTTCACAATTTCATTTAAATAATTTTGTGCTCTTTTTGAATCCGAGAATTTTTATTTAAATAAATTGTATTTCAATAAGTTTAATCGTAATATATTTAATCGATTATTTTAATCGACTTTTTCCAACGATTATATTATAATAATCTCGCGCTTTAATCGAATACTAGTATTCGTATTTATATAATTTTTATTGCGATTAATTTATTCCTTTTAATCGATTAATTTGAGTACATAAAATTTTTTTTCTATTATTTTATTTCAATATTTTTGTAATTTATTTGCATTTAAGAATTTTTATTTTAATAATTTTTTTTTTGCAACAAATTTAATCGTTAAATTTTAATCGATTAACTTTTTTATGATATTTTTTTTCTCCAAAAATTTCTTTTAAACAGTTCGGCTTTTTATTTGAAATCTGGAATTTTATTTTACTAAATTTATGCGTTGGATTTTTAATCGATTAACTTGCAACGATTATATTTTATTAATTTTGTGCTTTAATCGATTTTCAGTATTCATTTTTAATCGATTAACTTTTTTATATATTTTTTCAATATATTTAAGTAATTTTTATTGCAAAAAACTTATTCGCCAAATTTTTAATCGATTAATCTTGTTTTATCAATTATTTTTCCCAGCGATCTTATTTAAATAATTTTGTGCTCTATTTGAATCCAAGAATTTTCATTTAATAAATTTTATTACACTAAATTTATTTGTTAGATTTTTAATCGATTAACTTCATTGTATTATTCTTTTTCCAACGATGATATTTTCATAATTTTGTGCTTAAATCGCATCCCAGTATTCGTATTTAAATAATTTTTATTGCGATTAATTTATTCGTTAAATTTTTAATCGATTAATTGCTTTCTATAAAAATTCTTAAACAGTTACGCTTCAATATTTTTGTATTTCATTTGAATTCCAGCATTCGAGTTTCTATTATTTTTATTCCAACAAATTTATTCGTTAAAATTTTAATCGATTAGTTTTTAATCGATTAACAATAATTTCTGTTGAATAATCTTGGCCTTTATTCAAATTGAAAAATTAGTTTTTAAATAATTTTTCTACAAAAAAATTTATTCGTTAGATTTTTAATCGATTGATTTTGTTGTATTAAAATTTTTCCCATAATTTCGTTTCAATATTTTTGTATTTCATTGGAATTTCAGTATTCGAGTTTCTATTATTTTTATTCCAACAAATTTATTCGTTAAAATTTTAATCGATTAACTTTTAATCGCTTAACTTTTAGTCGATTAAGAATAATTTCTGTTGAATAATCTTGGCCTTTGCTTGAATTTAAGAATTTGTATTGAAATAAATTTTATGGAAATAAATGTATTCGGTTTTTAATCGATTAATTTTATTTCATTAAAATTTTTAAATAATTACGTTACTATATTATTGTATTTAAATTACAAAGTTTGAGTTTCAATTATTTTCATTTCAACAAATTTATTCGTTAAAATTTGAATCGATTAACTTTTATTCGGTTCACTTTTAATGGATTAACAATAGTTTCTGTTGAATTATCTTGGCCTTTATTCGAATTCAAAGATTTATTTCCAAATAATTTTTATGAAAAAATTGTATTCGATTTTTAATCGATTAATTTTGTTGTATTAAAATTTTTTGCAATAATTTCGTTTCAATATTTTTGTATTTGATTTTAATTCCAGAACTTTTATTTAAATAATTTTTCTACAAAAAAATTTATTCGTTAAAATTTAATCGATTAATTTTATTTTGTAATTTTTTTTGCATTAAAGAATTTATTAATAAAAACATAAAATTTGTATTTTTAGTGCGAATGAAATTTATGTGCGGAAAATAACTTTTTTTTTGCGGTCTAGAGCAAATTAACTTGTGAACAGGCCTACAGAAATGCAATTGGGAAATATTTTTCATTTATTATTCGCGCATCTCTTCTGAAGAGATGAAATAAAACAAATAAATTTTTACTTAAGAAAAAAGATATGAAAAGGAAATGAAGCAAAAACAACAAAAATATGAGGCCCGAGAGTGCACTCGTATTTATTTTTGATTGTGAAGTTGTGCGTGTCATCAAGTTGGTCTAAAGTGACAGTTACGATTTAATGGCCAACTGGCTGAAGTTACAAATTAATAACGACGATCGCAACTGCCTGCCTGGTAAACGGTATCAGTTTTATTGCAAAATAAAGAAAAACAGGAGAAAATAACAGCAGCAGCAACAACAACAACAAGAAGAGGGCATTAGTTTTGCTGCCATTTAATTTAGTTTTAAATGCGGAACATGAACGCGTCTGTCCCTGCATTCGCTGCAATTTTGTACGCAACTGCTGGGGTTGCAACACACTCGAGGCAATTAGCACCGTTTCTTTTTTTTTTTTTTCTTTTGCATGACGGCGTCCGTCTGCAGGCCTGAAATATTTATAACCGCAGGTTTTTAAGTTCAGCAGAGTTTAAGAGTTAATTGCAACACCCCACAACTCCCCCATGATTTACGATTTCAATTTGGCTTTTAACTTAAAATTAAACACGAAATAATGGGTTTTGCGAAATCGAAAATATTTTTAAGAAATTATTGATTTTATTTAAAAATAAAAGAAGGGAATTATTAAAATTGAAAAAAAGGATTTTCTTAACGGAGTGACGAATTCGGAACTCGGCCATTTCTTTTATATGAATTACACAATTAACCCATAAAACCCGTTTAATTTGTTTTCCCCCCCAACAAAATGGTCTTTTTAGTCCCATAATTTGGAGCAGCTTTTTCTTAAACATTTTGCATGAAACAAATAATTTCATCTTCCAATTCGATTTGATTTCATTTCTTTGAAGTTCGCAACAGAGTTGCAGTTTTGTTGCTCTTATTCTTTTGTTGTTGTTGCTGTTGTTGTTTGTTCATAATTATTATGCAGCGCTTTTACTGCTGGAGCAAATAATAATAAATAGTATTAACTGCTCTATTACCAACTTAACTGCAGCGTATTACCAACAACTCTGGTGTATGATTATCTTGGCCCATAAATCTGACTTTAAACTCTTTTCGAGTTTTATCTGAACGTATTGTTCATGTTGTTCAATCGAATTTGCATTTTAGCAAACAAAAGAAAAAAACTAAAACAACAACTTTAAAAGCAACAAAAATTTAAATAATGCAACACCAAATTGCTTTTAACACAACTCTTTTGTTGTTGTTGTTTTTTCTTTTTGTGTGAATAGTATTTTTCAATGTTCACCAAGACTCGATAATAATTTTTGTAGTTGTAATTTTTCTTAATGATTTATATTTTTCTATAATTCATTTGTGTTTTGAATTTTTCTATTTTTTTTTCTGTTTTTTTCTGAAATAAATTTACTTTTTTCTGGGGGTTTTTTTCTGTGAATTTTCTTTTACCATTTTGATGGCGTTAAATTTATTCATAATTTGCGTGTAAATATTTTTTTAAACAGTTTTTAAAGGCAAATTAAAAACAAATGGAGTTCACTGTTGTTGTTTCTAAATGGAATTTGTTTTTTAGAGGTTTCATGGAGAGCAAATGCAAATCCACAGTCACTCTGAGGTATAAAAGGAAAAAAAAGAGAGCAGAACTAGAAAAATGTTTAACGGTGAAAAGCACTGTTGCAAGCAAAATAACATTCAAATTGAAATTTCCCAAGATTTTAGAAATGGAAACTCAATTTTGTGGAAAAGAAAAGAGAGGGAGAGAGAGTGAGAGTTCAAAGTTAAAAAAAAAAATTCCCATACCGGGAATCGAACCCGGGCCTTCTGGGTGAAAGCCAGATATCCTAGCCACTAGACCATATGGGACTGCGAAGTCCCGTTACTTTCAAAGAGATTTTAATGACATCCACAATTTGATGCTCTTAAATTTAGAGAGTCTGCGAAATTACACACGCCTACAGGCCGAGTTTTATTTTTAGAAAATTCAATTTTATATTTTTTGTTGGTCCATCAGAGAGAAAAAGTTGATTTTTTTTTCTGTGGCTTCTGATTTTGTTTTTTTTAAACTCAATTTCGTATTTTTTCTTTTGTTGGTCCATCGGAAGTTTAAACTTTTTTTTAAATATTTTATGTCTGCCAAAAAAAAAATCAATTATCCACCCCTGAAAGCGTGTTTTTGAACATGTTTGATTTTTATTTCGAATATTGTTCTTCCTCAGCTATAAAATTAATTTCATTCACAAAAATCGCTGTTTTCTATAAAAAAAAATAAATTTGAGTTTTCCAGCTCTGCAAGCACAATTTAGATTTCGCTGATTTGCAATAGGAAACTATTTGTTAATATTTGCAATATACCACCCACAGACAGTGGTACAGTCGGACAGACGTACAGTTGGCCAGACGTGTAGTCGAACAGAGGAACCTCGCTAAACCGTCCTCTCGGCCTATATATAATAATTGGGTCGCATTTTATATAAATTTTACCATTTTAGCTTTATTTTACCAGTGATTTTCACATGTCGGAAGAATAATTTTCTTCGTAAAATTTTATTTCAGCTGTTAGTTGCTGTTACAGTCCAAATAAAGTTGTGATTTCCAGGCCTGGGAGGGTCTTCTCGGCATTTCTCATTCCGAATGCCCATGGATTTCTTTTGAAAGTATCACGTGTTTAATATACACATATAAATAAATATATTATTTTAGTTTGCTAATTTCTATATACCAACGCATATGTTCCATTATCCAACCCTGGTATTGCCGTTTTGACTTTGTTTCATTAATAACTCATAATTTCTTTCTTTTATATCGGGTGTTTTTTATAGAGTGATACAACTTTGAGTTGGCATCACAGCTTTATTTGACCACCCATTTAACAGCTGATAGTTGCTTTTTGTTTAGTTTGCTTTGCCATTTCATTATGGATCGAGTTACATCAGAACGATGCGTGCAAATTGTTAGAAATAATGGTTCTGTTCGTCAAACTCATCCGTGAAAAATTTTATTTTCCGAAGAAGCCCATTTCTGCTTGAAGGTGTACGGAAATAAGCAGAAGTGTCGCATTTGGATTGTGGAGAGTCCACAAGCTTTTGTCGAAACTCGATTACATCTACAGAAAATTACTGTTTGGTGCGCTTTATGGGCTGACGGAGTCATTGGCCCACATGTCTTCAAAAACGATGATGGTGAACGGTAGGGGAACATGACTCGAAGTTTTTTCGTGCCTCGATTAGCTGGCATTAATCTTGCTGACATGTGGTTCCAACAGGACGGAGCCACATGCCACACAGCGGGCGCTACAATTGATTTACTCAAGGAAGCTTTTGACGAGAAAATAATTTCACGAAATGGCCCAATTAATTGCCCCCGAGATCGTGTGATTTAACCCCATTGGACTGTTTCCTTTGGGGTTATGTACGTCGATAAACCACAAATAATTGAACACCTGGAAATCAGCATTCGAAGAGTTATCGGCGAGACACGGCCGCAAATGCTAGGAAAAGTTGGTGAAAATTGGTGTTCCATATTGCGCTTTGTACGCGCCAGCCATGGCGGCCACGTGGCCGAAATCATATTTAAACATTAATGTCATAAAATTTTCTATCCAAAAAAAACCGTTTCATTGATATCAAGAATATATTTTTATGTTTTATTATGACTTAAGCTTGTATCACTTTATAAAAAACACCCGATATTAAAATAAGTCTAAAGACTTTTATTAAGTTACTTTAGTTTTCCAACATAAAATAAAATTTTTCAGCTCTGGAATTGTCTTTTTTGCTTTCCTGATTTCGAGCATGCATTGGCTTCTTTCAGGTAAATCGAATAAAATTAATTTATACAGAAAATTCTTACTTTTGCTTAACAAAAAATTCAGTTGTCCAACCCTGGAACTGCCTTTTGATTTTGTTTAATTATTTTTAATTATTTAATGATATTTTTCCCCAAAATATAAAAATAAAATCCAAACTGTTTGATTTGGTTACTTAAATACTGAAATAAAATGAGCATAAATTTTCCAGCTCTGGAAAATTCTGGTTTCCAACTGCCATGAATTTCTTTCAAAAATATTAAAAATGCTTAATTTAGCAATAAAAGGAAAATATTATTTTAGCTGGTTATTTTTAAATACCAACAAAAATTGCATTTATCCAGCCCTGGAATATTTTTTTTAAAATTTGTTAGATTTAATTCTCCAAGTAAAGTACAAAACATATTTGATTAACAAAAAACAACAAGTTTTTCGCGGCTACTTTTATTTAGCAAAAATACATTTAAATTTCCCAGCTCTGGAACAGTATTTTCGATTATTAATATTAAGAAGTTTGAAAAAAGATTTCATCAGCAGTTTTATTTTAGAGAAAATTCACATTGAAGACTTCTCCCATATTCCTGAAATACTCTCCTTTACCAACGCAAAATTGGCAGCACTGGCGGATATCAAACAATTCCCACTAACAATTCAAATACCAGCCAGCAAAACAACAAGAAGCCAAATAAACGATGTTTATTTCCAACTACCCCATATTTTCATATTTTTATTTCACAAAAAAAATATTAAAACACCTTAACGAAAAAGGACTTACCAAAATATTCATTTTGTTTGTCTCGGCGTGGTTCAGCCGGAGTCCTCTACTTCGGCAGCCAACGAAACCACCGCAAAAGCGAAAATATGTAAAAAATTCAGTTGCGTGTCCACGATTGAAATCTTATCTGGAATGAATTGAAATGAAGAGGAAAAAATTATATGAAAAACTCCAACAGAAACAGAAAATTGTAAGTAATTCATATAAACATACACACACACACACACACGCACACACATTGAGACCTTAAACAAACAACAAAAAATATACAAATAAAACAGCGAAAGCCGTGAAGGATTTGAATGGGGAAAAAGGAAATAAAAAAAATTATGCGGCAGAAACTGCAGAAAATAAATATGGAAATTCATGAACGTGGAGGGCTGCACAGATACTGTCACGGCGCACACAAAATATGGGGTATCATTTTTTATCCCCCCTCAACAGGAGTGAAGCTCTTCACATCTACTTAAAGAAAGACAATTTCGGTAGAGCCACGAGAACAAAATAATTTTTCAAACCAACGGAGAGGTTGGGATTTTGTGATGGATTTTATTTTCGACGCTAAGAAGTCGGGGTTTCTGGCGGATTAACTCCGGGTTTCAGGAGTATTTCAACTTTCATATTATTTAGAATTTGTGAAATATTTAAAGAAATTTTTGTGCAATTTACCATACTAACAATTTTAGATTATCTAAAAAATTTCGGAGTAAATTGTATCCATGCATTTTGAATATTGTAATATATTTGAAGTTTTCGGAGTACTTTTAATACTTCGGAGTAACTTATTTAAACTCATATAATGCCTTTCTGTTCCATTAGAGTTGGTTTTCGTGCTGTTATACAATTTTCGCAATATCTTTAATTTTTCGGAGTAACCTTTATTCTCTATGTACAGTTAATTTTTCGGAGTAACTGGTTCAAGTTATAGAATGCTCTTTTAATAGTTTAAAAATAGTTTTCGTAAATGAATACACATTTTTGACATCCTTCATTTTTCGGAGTAATATAGTGCCTTTCTATTTTTGTAGATTTACAATGTTTTGCCAGATTTACGGTTTTCGGAATATTTAAAATTTTTCGGAGTAAATTCTACTATGACTTTTGAATATTATAATACACTTGACATTTTTACCATACCTTTAATTTTTCTGAGTAAATTATTTAAATTTATATAATACTTTTCCATACGGTTACAGTTAGTTTTCGTGTTTTTATACAATTTTCGAAATATCGTTAATTTTTCGGAGTAGCCTTTCTTTTCTATGTACAGTTTTTCGGAGTGACTTGTTTCAAGTTATATTATTAATTTAAAAGTAGATTTCATGTATTTGTACAATTTTTTTAAATTCATTCAATTTTCGGAGTAATCTATTCAGAGTAATATAATGACTTTCCTTTGTGCCTAGGAATATTTATCATCATGTCTTTCTGAGATTTTAACAAAGTTAGAACAATTAGCCTATATAAATATTTATAATGCCTTTCTGTTTATATTGAAGAGAGTTTTGGTGTATTTACAATATTTTGCAATACAAACGACTTTCGGAGTACTTTGGATTTTTCGTAATAATTTATTTGAAGTTATATGCTCTTTTGCAACCTATTGAGAATAATATAGTGCGGGATTGAGAGTAACTTTTGCGCCATAACAATACTATGTCATATATAAAGTTTTCGGAATAGCTTTTATTTTTCGGAGTAAATTTTTTTTTAATATTGACTTTCTATTAAATAAAAGTAAGTTTTCGTGCAATCATAAAATTTTGAGGACATATTTTACTTTTCGGAGTAACCTTTTCAGAGCAATTTCATTCCTTTTTATGGGATCAAAGGCAATTTTCGTGTATTTAAACTTTTTTGCAATAAATACAACTTTCGGAATATCTGTTTGTGATATGCATTATGTTTCGGAGTGACCTATTCGGAGTAATATAACACCTTTCTATTGGATTGAATGTAGTTTTCGTGTATTTTCATTATTTTTGTCATTTATACAACTTTCGGAGTATTTTGGATTTTTCGGAGTGCGGGGGACTACAATTGAGTGTTCATATTTGGAAAAAAATTTACAATATTAATTTTGTGATTAATTTTTGATTCAGACACACACTTTCAAATGTTTCTCAAAATGTACTACACGGCACAACAACCGGATATTAAACGGATTATCTGGTTATCAAGAAAGTTTTTTTTTTTAATTTTTTTTTAATTTTTTTTTTGGTCTTCCAAGGGTTAATGAGGAGGACTGTGTTCTATAAAACAGAAACGATATTCACTAACAAGCAACAAACCGCCATTGGGAAGTTTTATTTGTAATCCTTCGGAAACTGCAAACAACAATCACACACACACACACACACACGTGCATACATGCGGTGTATTAAATATGTATAACTGTAATGTATTCAGCTTAACCTCATTATTATTTCGGTATGTGGTTGCTAATGTTGGCATTGTTGGGAGATTTTTATCGCAAAATACCAATCAGAAAACAAACTGCAATTACACACAAATACATGCAAACGAGGGCACACACACACACACACACACACAATACAAAAGTGTGTTTATGTTTTTGTACTTTCAGTAAACATACGCCAACTCTACAATTATAATTTTGTTGTACGAAAAAAGGAGCTTTTTTTTGGTTTGAAATATTCTGGCAACCTTTTATTATGGCCGACCAGATCAGACACACTCGCACGTTTCCAACATAAAATCACTTCCCTATTCCACGAATCCCATTAATTTTATTTCGTTCTTTTTTTTAATTTTATATGAAATAAAATTGAACAACAGCAGCGGCAGTGGAACAAGAGATTCGTTTACCTGGACATCAATAATAATTGATTTGATTGATGGATGAGTGAATTCTGCAGCAGCCAATTATAATGAAACTTTGTTCCATCTTCGAAAGCATTAAAAGAAGAACATGTCGATTTAATGATTGGAAATTATTGATGCGAAACGTTAAACTTCAATCATTCGTTGGCCTGAATCATTTTGCAGTGAAGAGTTTTTGTTGTATCCTTTTGCTTCTTTAAGACAAATAATTTGCAGCTTCAGCCACATGCGTTCCAAAAATGGCTGACGCGAATTATTCTGCAGGTACAAATTAACTGGCGGCTTTTTGGCCGTTTAGTGGTTTAAGCGAAAAAACTGTCAGACAACAAAAAAAAATTAAAAATAAATTTAAAAAATGGAGAATGGAAAATATATAGAGGATTATTGAAATGAAATTGAAGAGCTGTAAAACATTGCATGACCAAAATTAAGCTCGAATTATTTGATAGAATTTCGAATATCTTTCAAATAGTTGCATTCAAGGCAGGTCTCTGGTTATATGCCATCTGGTCAATTAACTAATAAAATTTCTTTTTTATGTGGTAATTAACTCTAGCAAATTAATTCTCAGTAACAATAAATAAATAATGGAATCATTTGAATTCAAATTTAACACTTCTCGTATTCCGGTCAAAAACGGCCTTTTCCTATACAACGAACTGAAACTTGAAATTTAATAAAAGCTTGTGCGTTTCGCTATTTTCCATCAGGAATACACTTAAATATGGCTATTTTCGACAAATTCCGAAGTTCGAAATATATTAATTTTTCGAACATGTTACAAATTAATGATAGAATCATACCTACTAACATTAATATTAAACCAAAGAATTTGCTGTTGAAATTTAGCTTTTTGGCATATTTCGAAAATAAGTTCGAATTTTCGAACATGTTACAAATTAGTGATAGAATCACATCTACTAACATTAATTGTAAAACAAAGACTTTGCTGTTGAAATTTAGCTTTTTGGTATATTTCGAAAATAATTTCTAATGTTCGAAGTTAATATTTTTAAAGAATTTGAAGATTTACTACAGCATACACACATGAATATCAAACTAAGAGCATAATCAATAATATAAATAATAAAAAAATAATGTTTAAAGTTCGAAATTATATTTATTTTTTTCGAACATGTTACGAATTCATGATACCATCCTGTCTTCTAACACTTATAGCAAGACGAAGACTTGGCTGTTGAAAATTTGCTTTTTGGCATATTTCGAAATTATGTTCGAATTTTCGAAGTTAGTGATCTTAAGGAATTTAGAGATCTACTAGGATATAAACACTTGCCAATTGCTTTTTGAAATTAAACGGTCGAAATAATAATATATTAAATTATGGTGTATTAAGACACCATAAAGCTTCGTCAATGTCTATCGCAGTTCGTGCTTATTTTACACCATTTTTGGAACACTCGATTTTTTTGGAGGAATTTCCAAAATTGAGTTTAAAAACTATTTTACCGTAAATTATTTTGTTTATTTTTGTTTTTTTTTATTTTCTTTTTTTATACGCCATATTTTTTTTTTCGTGGCTGTTGGTATTCTTTATGAAATTTCAAAATTACATTCAAGTTTTTTATATGTTATTATCATGTTATTCATAATTAATGATAATTATAAACAATTTTAATCATGTTTTTTTTACAAAATTAACAATTCCATTATGTCCGAAGTTGAGTTCGAATTTTCGAACATGAAAATTTATAATGATTTTTGCAAAATATTATATCTTCAACCATAAAATTGATAATTTTTCATGTTCGAAGTTAAGTTCGAAATTTCGAACATAAGAAAAATCTTAATTTTACAGTTTTTATTACGTCTATATGACTATTTTCATAGTCAGATAGGTGTTGACATAAAAATATTAAGTTCGAAATTAAGTTCGAAATTTCAAAAACTCTTATTTCACTATTTATTTTCGCATATATTAATTTTTTTACTATTTTCGATGTTTTTAATAGAAAAAACAACTTGAAATTTGGAATAAAAAGTACAAAAGCCATGTGAGTCAATAGTTAGAAAATAATTTCTATTTTTGGGATTATTTTCCCGTTGCAGCGGAAAAGACTTTTTAGGAAATTTTGAAAAAATTTGACATTTAAATGTACTTGAGCATGTTTTTATATATAAAATTTTGAGTTTGCAAAAATCATACGATTTTAAACGTTTTAAATGGAAGCAAATCTCACTATTTGAAGTCTTGACACTCGTCGACTAAGAATCTCTTGTTGTCCTGTGTGGTAATAAAACAACTTGTTCGTTTATGATTTTTATATAAAAATATGTGAATTAATTTTTAATTTATGGACTCCAATTTAAAAAAAAAAATTTTGCATTAAAATTCGTAAGAGTTGATAGATTTCTTTTTTCACTGTTTGTGAAGTTGGTGGCAGAAGAAAGTGGGAGTGTTTGTTTTTCTGTTTTATTTTACTAAAATTATCTTTCATCTCAATTAAAGCCACATTAACGACGATTTTGTGATTTGAAAACACAAAAAATACACACGCATTTCAGGCGCTGTTGGCAAGAAATTAAATATTAATTCACTTTGTCCTCGAATTTGGCTCATTCTTGTTGTTGTTTCCTTTTTAGTTTAATTTTCATTATTAAGACAGTTTTTATTTTTTTTTATTATTTTACCAACTGCAGGCAGGCAGGCAGGCAGGCAGGCAGGCAGGCTTCGTATCATTTCGCATGGGGTTGTGGCGTAAACAGATATTAACAAAAATATCACCAACAACCCGAGATAAATCATCCGGCTGCCATCGACACATACCACATGCGTATGCTGGGTCCGACATAAATTAAAAAAAAAAAAAAAAAAAAAAAAAAACTGCAGCCCGGGAAGTACAAATTGAATTGAAAATTGAAATAAAAAAAGAACTGAAAGTCAGCGACGGCCGCAGCCAACAACAACCTGTCATAATCCACTCATATAAATATTCAATGTCAGCGCATTCCTCTGTCCTGTGAACTCTGTGAACATTCAAATCTTCTTCTTCTTCTTCTTCTTCTTCTTCTCTTTTTTTTTGACAAACACAAAACTCAACATGTTGTACCTTAATTTTGTCTTTTTTTTTTTTTTTTGGTCTTCTAAAATGTTTGTTCAGCCCAATCAACTACCCATTTTTGTAATAACTTCTCTGCGGACTCGCCCGGTATGCGCCGCTGAGGGCTCAACATATTTTTGTGCGCGGCTCCAGTTTGTTTGCTTTAAGATGGCGTATTGTATAACATCATTATGAGGACCGCGTTCATGTTCATGTCATAATTTTCCTAAAGAGTACAAAAATCACAACTGTGCAGCAACAACAACGCTGAAACGTTTGCAACCAGGAGAAGAAGAAGAAGACGCAGAAGAACTGCAAAGTAACAAGAAGAATATATGCTACGTATATGAACGTGTGTATGTGTGTGTATGCGTGTGTAGATAATATTTTGCAAGTACATCGAGATGCCGGGCATCCCAACCATCTTGTCTCCGGCTCTTTGAAAGCTCTTTTCTGGGCATCGTCTTGTGGCTTTTTGGCTCTTTTAATTTTTATAGGTTGACATGGTTTGTTAGCATCCAACGTCAATACAACGCTGATATACGATAGAGTTGCATTTATTTCTCTGTACAAGTATTGTGTAGTTTATGTTGTTGTTGTTGCTTTTACTTGTTGTTTATATTTTATTTGCTGTTGCGTTCGGCTCGTAGCAGCCAGAGTTGAAGAAACAAAAAAAGCAGCAGCTTTTGTGAGTAATTAAACATATATTTTATATTATTAAAGCGGCATCGCAGGCAGGCTTTGGGCAGGAGGGGCCTTCCCGACAAATTAGGGATATTGAGATTTTAGAGGAGGCAGCATATATTCCCCCCGACACTTCCTCAGATAAAAAACTACGAAAAGCAGAGCCAACAGCCGCTTAGTAGCGAAAGGCCCTCGTCCCAAATATCTAGGCCAAAATCCCAGAAGTTTCCTCGCACCTCCTGGGATAACAGCGGCGGCATATATTCCCCCCGACACTTCCTCAGATAAAAACCACGGAAAGGATGATGAAATTTATCATGTTATTGTATTCTGACGGGTTGTAGAAAGTTTTAAAGTAATAAAATTTGGTATTTGAGTTAAGCAGGAAATTAACTTACTTTGACTAGAAAAGCCTTAAAGCATCTTTCAAGGATAAGCATTTCAGGGATTCTTCCCAGGGCCTCAAAACGTGCAGATCTAATGAAAACTTAATTTTTTTCCAAACGCAGTGACAACAACAACTTCCCGATTCTTTCGAAATTTTCGTAGCGGGGATTTAAAGTTGTCGCCAACACAATTCTCTTGTGCTCATTAATTCTCGAAAAGTTAATTCTGGAAAGAGAAATATTGCCAGTGTATTGTCCTGCCAACTGAGTACCACTTCATTCTCTGCAGCCGCTAAGAACACACAATTTATCAAAAATAGAAAGCATGCGATTATGCGACAATGATTATCTTAACTACAACACGACTATATAACTACCCAACCACCGCTGTAGCTGCAGCCAACTTAAGGCATTAAACACAATAACGACAGCAGGCTACGAGCTACAATCTGTTAAAATTAGAATACACGCATTGAAATGGGAATGACTATTTTAGCGACGACACAGCCACACGACTACCGACCACCGTTGTAGCTGTAGACAAAATTAAACTAATTTCTCTTTTGGTGAGCGACAATGAGTATAAGCAATGTTGCCAGTATAACATAAATAAATTCAATTATTGTAAACTTAAAAATATATTGTTTTATTTGACAAAAAGATATAACAAATGAAATGATTTCTTGTCATATATTGTTGACTTTATATATATTTTATTGCAAAAACACTATTTAAGAGTATAACATATATGACAGCGGCAACACTGGTGTATGAAGAGAATTCTACTACAAACAACAACTCATGGTTGTTGATTTGGTGGTGTCGTTTTAAAAATATTTAAGCAGCTGACTACATGGCGACGATTGTAGCCAACGGCTTTTGTAGTCGGTGTTTGTGTAGCCTGCTGTCGTTATTGTGTTTAATGCTTAACCCACATCCAAGACGGCTGACTGTTCGTTGCTACAATATTTTAAGATCTGATCTGCCGATCTTGCAGATTTTATCACACTTTAATCTAAGACTCCGCAGTAATTGGCAGGGTTCCTGAAGCCATGCAAGGACAAATCGAGGGCTGGCTCGATATGGCCCCGTTCTATTTAAGATTAAAATTGCATCTTTTGTGAATCCCTCGAGCAGAGACGCCTGCCACGCCTTCGTCACATTTAAACAGCCCGCCAACAGTGAACACAATCTTTGCTCTAAAGCAGGTCGGCGATATTAAAAAACTCAAGCCCGTATTCATAATTGAGTGCGGGATGGAAGGCCATAACTTCGGTTTCGCAGACTATGCGTTAGCGAGCTCAGCCAACAGCTGACGGTATAGAATTTAAACAAAAATTTCCAATTTAAATTAGAATATTTCTCTTGAAATCAATTGCTAATTGCCCAGCTGCTTGATAATGCCTGCTATCTCAAACTGCCTGCTTAACCTCTCCCCTCTCTCTTTATCTCTCTCTTTCTCCCCGCTGTGATGTCGTTGTAATATTTTTATATTTTTATTTCCAGCTGCCTGATAATACCTTCAAGGCCCCGTTACCTGCCTTCCCAACCTGTCTGCTTAACCTCTCCGCCCTCTCTCTCTCTCTCTCCTTTGTGATATCGTTGTGATATTTTTATTTTAATTGTTATTGAATAAAACACAGATTTTTTGTTTAACAATTTATTAGTCAACATATTGATTTCAGCATACGGACGGACGGACGGACGGATGGACGGACGCTTGGCTCCAACTTAATACGAACAACATGTTGTATGAACATGTTGATGTTCCGTAAAGTCAAGCCAACAAACAATAACAAAAAAATGAGATAAAAAAGAAGAAGAAGAAAACGCAGTTTATACGGTAGTTGCCGACATAAATAGCAAACAATTTAAACAGACACCACAAACGAGGCATTAAACATGAGAACGCGCGACAAGCTTAACACAGGATTAGCACACAAGCCCAGCTTTTCCTACTTTCCATGGAGCCAAAACCAAAAAACAGCCTCTCTCGCTGCAGCACTGCAAGCAGGAGGGAGAATTGCAAAAAAATAAAATAAAATAAAATAAACGAAACGAAACTCGCTGATGCTGCTTAAACAAGAATCAAATTAATAACAGATCATATAACGCAGCGCCCAGGGGGGTCGCTACACAAAAATATTACAAACAAATTTCCAACAAGAAATAAAAACAAACAAACAAAATTTATAAAATACTGAAGTTGGAGTTGTTCGAAATTTAATTCCCCAGAGTTTGGCCACTTCCCAAAGAGGCTGCAACATTTTGTATTTTTATAACGTTTTATGTTTCATCGAAAACTGAAATTAATTGTTATTCCACTACCGGGCAAAAATGTACTCCAGAACATGTGGAATTTATCGCATCTATTTAATATTTCATGACATTCAAATATCCCTTCGAATGGATGCCATCGTACGTACGTGCAAGTACTTGGAAGTGTGAGAGGGCGCGAGTGTGTGTGTGTGTGTGTGTGTGTGTGTGCGCATATGCTTTGATGAGTGCAAAAAGCCATATGGTTGTTGTTATTTGTCATTGAAACAAGCAACAAGAAACAAGAAACACATGTCACCCGGCAAAGCAAATTGAAACAAAGTGGCAACAACAATTACGATAACAACAACAACAACAACAACTCACTCATTACACATCCACAGCAGACAACTCTGGCCTTGTGTTGAGAAAGCCAGAGCGGACAAATAAATATGATTGATCTGCGTCTTGAGTTCCACATTTTATTTCATCCACCAAAAGATTAATTAAAGCACCCGGTAATTATAATAATTTTATTTTTTATTCATTCAATTCAATTCAATTCGTTTGTAATTGTTGAAAAGCCCACAAGACATGTTTCATTTCGTTGCTGTTTGTTAAATGAAAATTCCAGAGAATTTCGTTTCGTAAATTTGTATCGCAAATAAAACAAGAATTTATTTCAATTTATTAAGACACAATTGTAAACGATTGCAAGTTGTTGTTGTTGTTGTTGTTTCTTATGTTTTTCCGTTTAGTTTTCTTGGGCAGCAAAATTGTGAGCACAAATGACGGAACAAAAGTAGTGATATTACAAATGTTGTACGATTGAGATACGAGGGCTGGCGTAGGAATCAATTAAAGAATATAAGATATATGTATTTAATATATATATAATAAAAAAACGGTTCCATCAAATTTATCGTTATGAGAATGGGAAAATAAATTTCATAACAGAGAGAAATTTAATTCTATCGTACTCCCAAATACCTAGGCCAAAATCCCAGAAGTTTTCTTGCACTTTGTGGGATAACAGCGGCAGCAGTGCAGGAAAGCAGTGCCAACAGCCAATTACTGGCGCCAGGCCCCCATTCCAAATACCTAGGCCGAAATCCCCGAAATCCCAGAAGTTCCCTCGCACTTCCTAAGATAACAGCGACAGTATATATTCCCCACGGCACTTCCTCAGCTACAAAACCACAGAAAGCAGAGCCAGCAGCCAATTACTGGCGCCAGGCCCCCATTCCAAATACCCAGGCCGCAATCCCCAATATCCCAGAAGCTCCTTCGCACTTCCTAGCATAACAGCGGCAGTATATATTCCCCCCGACACTTCCTAAGCTAAAAAATCACGGAAATGATGATCAAATTTATCACGTCAATTTATTCTGGCGGGTTAGATTAACGCACAAGTTTTAAAGTAATAAAATCCGCTTATAATTGAGTTGGCCTGGAAATTAAGTTATTTTGACGAGAGCAGCCTTAAAGCATCTTTCAGGGATAAACACTTAAAACAGTAGGGCCCTACTGCACGCTCAACATCTTTAAGGCAGTGCTTCCGTTTTTCCCACTGACTGCTTTCAAGGCAGGTAACGCCTGCTGTAGAAGCATCCTCACAGCCAGAGCCTGGGAAGCTTGTTAGACTCTGTGCCCAAGTATTTACCGCAACAAATTTTGGGAGTCATCAAGTTGCCCTGCCGTATTGCCCCTGATGCTGCACCATCGATAGATCAAAGCAGAGCTTTGGCAACACTGGCCCATGATTCAGGGCACATATTTTCAGTTTGAATTATAATGCAACTTTCCTCGCGATCTTTCTATCCTTTCAAATGGGGTATAAAATCTTAATTTTCTCTAGAAACCCTTTAAAAAAATTATTCGGGTCTTTCAATTTATCGTTCGGAATTTTCAGGCCAAGAACAGGACGCAAATCGATTGTGAAGTGCCAGAAAGGCCAACAATTTATTTTAGGCAACGAATGAACTCTTGAGTTCGCCCTCGTACAAAAACGAAAAAACGAAAAAACGAAAAAACAAATACAACAGCGAATGCAAAAGATATTGATGATGATCAAGATCATCAAATTAAAAACCATCATCATATTTTGTGTCAAATAATGCTGGTCGACTCGGTTCTTGTTGTTTTTGTTCTTGTTGTTGTTTTTTTTTTTTGTTTTTTTTTTTGTTTGACCATCCCAACTGATCGTGGTTTCTTAGAACTTTTGCGCTCTTTTACATACTATTTTTGTTGTTGCTCACTGGCAACCGGGCAACTGGAGTGTAAATATTTCACAAGTTGTTGTTTCCCCCGGAGCTGTCAATCAAAATGATTTATACAACTTCCCACCGTATATCATCGCAAACAATTCATTAACGGCCCAACATTGTTGGCGAGTGCAGTCGAAATAAAACTTGTCCGGCTGTCTGTCCGTCTGTCTGTCTGGCTGCCTGCCTGTTCTTCCTCGCCGGTTTAATTTCCTTCACGTTGATGCGCAGCTTTTGCTCTTGCAAAGTCATTTGTCGGCTTCGGCACCATCATCATCATCCGCAACAACAACAACATCGCTTTCAGTGTTCGTTCCCCCGCTTGACTTGTGCGCGAAATTGTTGATGATCATGATGACGACGATGCTGCTGCTGCTGCTGATCGTGTTCTTGCGTCTATGACTATTAAAATATTTTCATTTGAATTTGGAATAAAATAATAATTTTTGTGCCTTCCCGTGCTGCTCCATCTTAATTGGCAGCGCACAAAAATGTTTGCGTCTCTTTTTTTTTAATTCTTCAAAGTGGCGCTTAATTGTCGGCACTTAGAAGATGACACTGGAAAGCGATGGCTTTTGATGTGCACCGTTTCGTTTATACGAGTATGTGACGGCGAAAGGTTGCAAGCGAAGTAACGGCGAGTTTAGCCAGAGTTTAACGGTAAATTAAGCGCGATATTTGCAAAGATTTAAGGGATCGGTAGTCTGCAGTCAAGGGTAAATGGAAGACCACACGCAGATACGAAATTGATCTTTAATTTTATTTTAGATTTCAAAAGATCACTCGATATCGTTCGAAATTTTAATAAAATTGAAATACGGACTTCGTTCGATATCGCAGGCAGGGGGGCAGATTCTTTAACAAATGAAAAAGGGACAGCTGGTTTGTTTTGAAATGCATTTTTCATGGACGTGGCCATCAGCCAGGACGACTATCATTTTGCCTCATCAGTTGGTTGCCCATCTTAACAGGGAAATCGTCCTGAAAGTGTCGCAAAATGATGCCACCAATTTTGTTTTTGAAAAAGTTTTTACTAAAATAATTTTATTGAATACAACGAGACTTTAAAAATTCCCTTGTTAAGTGGAAAATTAATGTCCCTTAAGTAAGTGCACCCACTGTTTCCCCTATATTACAGCATTTTCCTTGACTCTCCCCGAAATTCCCCTTAACAATTATTCACATTTCCATTGAAATTTTTCTCAAAGTCTTTGATTCCATCAGGTTGGTTGCCCACAATCCCACTGCTGCAAGCTGTTCTAAGAAAAGCAGTCGGGTATGGCAAACTCAGGCGATCTAACGGGCCTTGGCGAAATCGCCAAAATAGGAGATTTTCAAAAAAAAATTTTTATAACTAAATTAATATTTTTAGGAATCGTCTTATTTAACTCGCTACTTGAATATCAATCGTTTTTATTCTTTTTTCCTCCAAATTCCGAAATGCTCATTGAGGGGATTTTAGCTATCGGGTGTTTTTCATAGAGTGATACAACTTTGAGTTGGCATCACTGCTTTATTTGACCACCCATTTAACAGCTGATAGTTGCTTTTTGTTTAGTTTGCCTTGACACTTCATTATGGATCGACTTGCACCACAGCAACGCGTGCAAATTGTGAAAATTTTTAATCAAAATAATGGTTGTGTTCGTCAAACTTATCGTGCACTTGGTCCACTTTGTGGCCTACATAATCGTCCTTCAGAGCTGCTAATTCGAAGAACAACAGATCGTTTTAGGACCACATTTACTGTTACTGATAATGTGCAGCCCGTGAGACGCCGAACAGTGCGCACTGAAGAATCTATAGCCGCTGTACAGGAAAGCATTGAAGATGATCCTAATCAATCGATTCGTCGCCGTTCCCAGCAACTGGGGTTGTGTCCTGCCACTTTATGGAAGATTGTACACAAAGATCTTGGCTTAAAAGCTTTCAAGATTCCACTTGTGCAGGAATTAAAGCCAAACGACCATCGTATGCGCCGCCAAATCAGCGAATGGGCTGAGGCACAAATTGATACTGATTTTGAATTTCCATTCAAAGTTTTATTTCGCGATGAAGCCCATTTTTTGTTGAATGAGTACGTAAATAAACAGAATTGTTGCATTTGGAGTGAGGAGAATCCGCAAATTTGGTGAAAACTCGGTTGCATCCACAGAAAATGACTGTTTGGTGCGCTTTATGGGCTGGCGGAGTCATTGGCCCATATGCCTTCAAAAACGATGATGGTCAGAATGTTACTGTCAATGGCGGACGGTAGAGGAACATGACTCGAAGTTTTTTCGTGCCTCGATTAGCTGGTATTAATCTTGCTGACATGTGGTTCCAACAGGACGGAGCCACATGCCACACAGCGGGCGCTGCAATTGATTTACTCAAGGAAGCTTTTGACGAGAAAATAATTTCACGAAATGGCCCAAATAATTGGCCCCCAAGATCGTGTGATTTAACCCCATTGGATTATTTTCTTTGAGGTTATGTAAAGTCCCTTGTGCACGTTGATAAACCACGAAAAATAGAACACCTGGAAATCAACATTCGATGAGGTATCGGCGAGATACGGCCGCAAATGCTGGGAAAAGTTGGTGAAAATTGGTGTTCCAGATTGCGCCTTGTACGCGCCAGCCCTGGCGGCCACATGGCCGAAATCATATTCAAACATTAATGTCATAAAATTTTCTATCCCATAAAGACCGTTTCATTGATATCAAAAATATATTTTCATATTTTATTATGATTTAAACTTGTATCACTGTATAAAAAACACCCGATATTTCTTATTAGCATTTCACTGCATCTAATAGAGCTGGTGATGGGAACCTTAACCCAAAATTTCTAAGAATAACTGATAATACTAAGTTGTACTTCAACTTAGATTAAAGAGAAGCTTAAAAATATATCAAAGTCATAACAAGAATTTAATAAATAATTTCCTTTTTTTTATTTTCTCACTTTGGCTGACTTTTTCGTAACTCCAATTTTGTTTATAAAAGATAAATAAATCCGCCAAATTAATATTTATTTATATTGTGCGCATCTGCATAAAATTATCTTTACAGCCATACATAATTCATCGATTTTTGTCAACTATAAAACGCCTAAAAGTGTACCACAAAAATGTATAAATCATATTTACAGGCAATACAAGCTTAACCTTGCATTTCCACACAAAAATACTTTTCCAGCCGTATAGTTTTTATCTATAAAAATTGATGCTAAATTGATGAAAAGTGTACCACAATATGTATGCTGTTTGTAAAAGAATGCCAAGTCTTCGGCATCCAACGCACTATTTGCTTCCGCCCTCTAATCTTCTTCTTTAGACAACATTTGTTGCCTACTCCACTGCATGGCATTGCATGCAGCGAGATAATTCTTTGAGTTTTGTTTCAATAAAATATATTTGTGTGCATGTGTATGTGTGTGTGTGCAGCTTTTATTTTCAAATGTCCGCTGTTGGCTGCCCTCTTATCCCACTTAACGAAACCCTTTCGATATGTTCATGCGACCTTGCGCTTACATTTTATGTCTTTATTCTGCTTTTTTTTATTTTCATTATTTTAATCTTTTGTTATTGCATTTTATCTTATTAAATAATTTAGTGCCGTGTAATAAAGCACTTGTTTATTTACGTTTGAATGACATTGAAATTGAAAGTTTTTGATTGTGTTGGTTGTTATTTTTGTTTTTTTTTTTGCTTTTTCTTACATTCTTTTTGAAACGCACACAAAAACACTCTCTGGTTTTGTTGCCATTCTGTGGGTTTCAATTTCAAACGAAGTACGATTTTCGTGCTTTTTTCTTCTTCTTCTTATTGTCTGATTGCGTTTTTCCTTAAACTTTTTTTGTTTTTGTTTTTTTGTGTCTGGTTAACAACACCAATGACACGCACGCATTATCTACTTGAGCTACTTAAATAATAAGGAAAAGACAACAACAACAAACAACAACAACAATAATAATAATAATAAAAAAACAAAACAAACACATTTAAAATTCACCAGACCAGTATTTATGTGATTGCAAAGAAATAAAACAAATTATTGAAAGAAGAAGACATGATTGACGGTGAGTACAGAACACTCACACGCGCACACACATCCAAGAGAATGCAATTCTGTCATCAATTAGGGAGTTGCCAGTAATTTCAAATGCCAGTAGGGGGAAATTTTTTTATTAGCAAAATATATTTTATTTAACTTCAATTAATTTTTTTTTTTAATAAAAGAAAAAAATAAATAATAAAGAAGCGAAAATCGAACAATGCAACAACCTTCACACAGAAAAGCATTCATCGAGAAAATTATCAAGTGCAAAGACAACGGCATTGACAATGACAACAACAACAACAACAACAACAGCAACTGCTTGTAATAACGCTAATAAGCTGTTGCTGCTTATTAAATAGAAAAAAAGGGCTGCTACAGCCGGCGTGCATTTAGTAGGCCTACTAACACACACAAACAACAAAACTATTGTAGTCGTATTATGTCACTGGATATTTCACTCACTTCAGCTACAACCGGAGTTTCATATAATGTTTTTTTTTTTTTTGTATTCTTTTCATTATTTATTGTTTGTTAAATTATCGTTTGTTTGGCGATGTCATCAAGGTGAAATTGTTAATAAATAACTACTTGAACAACATCAAATCGGTAATTGTTGATGAAAAATTTGCACACATCCACACGAGTTGTTAAGCTGGAGGCGAGGGCAGTTTGAAAGCCCTTCAATAAACAACAATAGAAAATGGGTGTAGCACAGTGGGCGGCTGTTGTTTTGAAAATCACATCAGAGCTGCTATTAAATAATTATTTTCAGCCAGCAACTGCATGGGAAACTCGTTTTGTTTTATGTAAATATTTAATTATTAGTAACAATTATAAATTAATTGTCACAAAGATGTTTATTTTTTCTATTTTCATTTTATTTTTTTTTCTATTTTTCCTGTTTGTACGAGAATTAATTTTTTTTTATAATTTTTTGTTTTTTTTAAGGCTGTTTTTAACATCGAGCTTAATAATGGGTTAGACGTTTATATTTTCAATAAAATTCTACATATTTTTTATTTTTTTTATTTTATTATTATTTAATCTTAATGGCCTTATAAGAAAATAAAATATTATTCAGTTGGGGAAACCACATCGACTGCCTGCATTTTTAGCCGCTGAATACAATACAAAAATATTGTTGGAATAAAATTTCCTGAAATTTTTATATACGATTTCCGGCAGAAGACCTCCACGACTACGAGTTACATAATCCATACGATCAAACCAGTTTTTCCAAAACACTGACGCAGTAAAATTTTCGCATTAACAGATAACGTCAGGGTTTGAAAATCATCAATAACAATTATTTGGGAGCTATTTTCCCCCCTTTCCATATTCCTTCTTAGGCCAATATACCTAAAGGGTGTTTTTTATAGAGTGATATAAGTTTAAATCATAATAAAACATAAAAAGATATTCTTGATATCAATGAAACGGTCTTTATTGGATAGAAAATTTTATGACATTAATTTTTAAATATGATTTCGGCCATGTGGTCGCCATGGCTGGCGCGTACAAGGCGCAATCTGTAACAAGAATTTTCACAAAACTTTTCCCAGCATTGGCGGCCGTATCTCGCCGATAACTCTTCGAACGTTGATTTCCAGGTGTTCAATTGTTTGTGGTTTATCGACGTACCCGATAGACTTTACATAACCCCAAAGAAAATAATCCAATGGGGTTAACACACACGATCCTGGGAGCCAATTAACTGGGCCATTTCGTGAAATTATTTTTTCGTCAAAAGTTTGCTTGAGTAAATCAATTGTAGCGCCCGCAGTGTGGCATGTGGGGCACCGTCTAAATAAAAGCACGTGCCAGCCAAGTTTTACTCTTTCATTTTGGACACAAAGTAAAATTGTAATCATTGCAGGGTAGCTCTCGGCATTCCTAATCCGATGGCACTATTGTGCCATCGGAAGATAATCTATGTCAAACACTGCGCTTTTCGGGAAGCATTGGCAGCTCTTGCAATGCTTCTGGCTGTTTTCTATATTAAATACGACAATTTCGCTTCTTCACTCATCTATTCTATCAAATATGAGCGCCGCTGCTAAACACAATTTTGCGATAAAAAAAAAACTTTCTTAGCCGGGCATATATTTTGATAATAAAATTGAATGGTCTGCAAGCCTTGTTCGTTTTTCAACCGCTTTAAGGTTAAATTGAAAACCAAACTGAACATGTACAACAGCAAAATGTTACACGAAAACAGCTGAACTGTCAAAAACAGTGTTGCCACAAAGAAAGTTTGCTAAAGGGATGTCCGTTTTTATCCCCACTGCAGATGCAATAATTTTATTTCTGTATCGAGCGAAAATTTCAATATCGAAAGCCTCCAGATATTAAAATCTCAAATTTATAGATTTTGTAAGAACTTAAATGGCAGCGATACAAAATGGAGGTGTGGTTACCACACACAAACACACACATTTGGGACCACAAAAAGCTATCAAAATGGAAATGAAATGCAGCACAAAATATTTATACCAACTAACACACACACACACGCACACACACACACACAAATAAACACATGCATTCTATGTGCTTAAAAACTTCCAATAAACAAACAAACACACCAACGAAGGAAAAATCTCGGCACTCAGTCAGTAGCAGCAACGTCACAAACAATAATGAGAAGCAAAAATTAAGCAAAAACACAACGGAACAGCGACGGGCGTTGCCCAATACCACCACGACATTATCAAGGGAGAGTCTGGGAACCAAACAAAATTACAAACAGAATGATAATATGCAGACGGACGGACGGACGGACGGACGGACACACAGGCAGACAGACAAACAGACACACAGAATACAAAACAAAACAATTGTGCGCGAGCGCCGGACTGTAAATTACATGGATGGTGGCATGGAGCAGCAGAGCATATGGAAAAATGCTAAAACCAACCACAGATTCATATTGAAAAATTTGCTTTTTACTTCTGCTTCTTCTTTTTGTTTTTTTGTTTTTCCTTTTTATTTGTAAATGGCAGCCTAGACACAACAACGGCTGCCAAAAGAATATGGCTGCTTGGTGAAATAAATAACAAATAAAACAAAAAAGGCAACAACAACAAAATGAAACAACACAATATTCAACACACCACAGAGATGATGTTGAACTACACACACACGTACAGTGGTTATTTACAGCCAAGAGTCTGTATGTTGGCTGCAATGAGAAATATGAAGTAGAAGGAAGCAAAACTGCAACAACGACAACAACAACAACAAATCACATTTAAAAAGGCATAATTTTAAAGCCTGTCACTGGTTACAAAACCAAAAAACACTTGCAACCAACAGCCCAGCATGTGCTGCAACATTAAAATGAAAAAAGAAAAAATTATAAAATAAAACACTGAAAAGGAAACACACTGAAACCGCAAAAATACTCACCATGAATTTTTAAATACACTCTGGGAACAAGTGGTTAAGAGGATTACGAGCGAAAAGAAAGGCATTGAAAACGCCTCTATAATTTTCAGATTAAAAATATAAAATAAACCCTCTTCTATTGTAAGAATTTTAAATAAAATTACATAAATTTGTTTCAAAGAAGTTGTGCGAAATTGCAGCATGTTTTTAAGACCATAATTATTCGGAAATAATGAAAACACAAATTTTGAAATTATATTGGAAACAAATTATCACTCACTGACCAGATTAAGCAGGCATCAATTGTCCATTGAGAAGCCCGGCAATAAAAAAAAATGTATGTAACAACACCCGGCGAACCCGCTGTAATATCGGATGGCTGAAACTGAGTTTTACAAGCCCTACGGGCGAATCCCATGTTACGAACGCTTCATTGGGACTCCTTGTCAGTGTAATATATACAATTTTGTCGGTCTTTGAATATCATCAGTAATAATTATTCGGGAGTTACTTCCCCCTTTTTCCACTTCTCAAGAAATGTCTTTTCGGTTATGGGGGGGGAAATTGGGTGGGTATTCCTCATGCTTTTGCTTATTCAATGATGTCACCTTTTAATCACGATTAATAATTATAATTATAATTCTTTGGAAGTATTTTCCCTTTCTTCTATTCTTATTAAAATCAATTTTTAATGTTTTTTCAAGTAAAATTTACAGTTGAAGGGACTTTTTTTGGGATATCAAAGTGATTTTTGTAAGGAAAAATTCCTGCAGAATATTCGTGATTGTATGGAAGTGTTTTGTGGGATTTAAGTGTAGTTTCGAGTGGTTGCATATGAACAGGTTTTTTTAAATATATTTATTAAGAAATATTTCAATAATAAACTCGTACTACGCACGTTACGAAAAAGGGACTTTATTTGGATTTATTGTGATTTCAAAAATTATAATTCCTGAGGCAAATTTCAATACAGGAAATTCCAAAATAAGTTATTTTCTACTGAAAATATTTAATCAAAAGCTGGAAAACCCGTTGTGACGCACGTTACACTTTCTTAAAATCATTATTCAGTGTTCGCTTCGTATAATTAAAGACATTTCGCATGCGCCAGACAGTAACGTGTTCATCCCATGAACAATAAGGCTCCTTATAGTTTCACTTACTTAGTGAGCAGATGGAAGACACATTGAAAACAAGTTCTCCCATTTCTTAAGAGATGTGCTCTCGCAAGCAGTGCTCACCGCCGGGTTGCAAGTGCCAAAGGACTCCCGGCTATTTTAAGATTTCTATGCTAAAAACAGTCTGGTAACATTTGCTGACACTGATGTGCACAATTCGTGGGGCGCCGTGGCTTAGTTGGTTAAAGCGCCTGTCTAGTAAACAGGAGATCGTGAGTTCGAATCTCGCCGGGGCCTTCCAGAGTGAGTTGGTGTTTTTTTTTCTTTCAATTGTTCTTTTTCAAATTTTCAAAATTTATATATGTATAAAAAGTATATTTAACTCACGCTGATTTCTTTTCTAGTAAATAGTGCAACATTTTTTACACTATTTAACAGAAAATGGCAACATTCCGATTTATGAAATTAAGCAATTTATTAGAAATTTATCAAACTCCTCTTACGACAAGTAATTTCTGTTTTGAAACTCCTCCTCCAAACCTGTCCCTTTTAGAAGAGAAGTTTTCCGTAAAAACGCCATTTAAAAATTTAAAAAATTCACTTTTTCAAAACCCGAACTAAAATATTGGATATATAATATATTTCGAATTTAATTTAAAACATTGATGAATTAAAACATAATTGTGAAAAAAAGCGTCGGGCGCTCGACATACGATAAAAAGGGCGAAAAACGCTCGCACTTTTTCGCAATAATACCACCACCGATTGCATTTTGGTCTATTGTTTTAAATAAAATGTATCTAAAATGTATTTAATAATTTATTTTTATCTTCTTAGTTCGGTTTTTAAGCGTGTTTTTTTAGTTCGATTAAAACATATTTTTTTTAATGTAACGTGCCTGTAACAGTATTTGCACATTATGAGAAGATAGGAACATAAACCTCAGCAACAAACTCGCATGATGTGTGCCATGTGACGTATGAGTAACATTATTAATAATATTGATAATTAAAGTAAATCGTTAATAACTGACAAAAAGAAAAAACAAAAGTTTCCGACAAAGGCCCCGGCGAGATTCGAACTCACGATCTCCTGTTTACTAGACAGGCGCTTTAACCAACTAAGCCACGGCGCCTGTTAAGCACGTTATTTCTAATAATTTACGTGAATTCGAACGGTATGTTCAGTGCTGTATTTACATACGAACTTTCAACTAAATGGGAATTGTTATCCAATTTTCAAATGGATTTAAGAAATTATGTTTTTCTCTTTGAAACTAGACAATAATAAATAAAAATTCATGAATTTAAAGATTTCAATTTATATAAAATAATTTTTCCAATTTATAAAAGATTCTGCAACGGTAAAATTTCTCAAAGATGTACAGCGAAAGCTCCCATAAGCGTGCAGCCCATGTTCAGAACTTATCTGTCTTTTAGGTGGGGATGTGCTTTAACAATAATGGAAATTAACAAATTCTTTTTTGTTAGTCACTGTTTTCAATTGCAGGCAAATGAAGTTTGAAAAAGAGTACAAAGTTGCCACATTTATTTTTCATAAAGCGGGGACGCATCAAAGACATATTATTAAGGGATTTTTTTTTATTTTACTGTATAATTTATAAAATTGAATTAAATTATTTTTCAATTTACTTGACTCCTTGAATTGACTCATATTAGAGATTTTAAATTTTATACTCTTCATTTTTAAAAGAGTCAAGTGCATTAATTTGCCCTTGACTGTGAAGTCAATTAGACCCAAAACGCGACTTCAAATACAGTCTGTTTAGTTACTTACACACACACACACATACAACACATACATAAGTCATATAAAAATTGCCAAGAAGTCTCTTTATAATCATCGAATTGATTTCTTTTCAAACTTCAAACCAAATTTCAAATGCAAAACGTTTAAATAATGTTATCTTTTCCAACAAATTTCACGAGATTTGTTTTCATCTATTTCATTAATTTTTCTAAATGTCTTTTAACCGTTTAATGTTCTCATGGCGTGTTTAAATGCATTTAAATTTAAATTGCATTTGATCGATATTTAACTGACAATTTGATCGACATTAACTGTTGCTGCTGTTTTGGCAAATTGCAACAGAAGAAAATTATGCACACAAAATAATTTGCCTCCAACAATTTGCTATCGAACAAAATCGAAATCTACTAGTTATTGGAGATCAAAGAAAAAAAACAAAAGAAAAGACATAAAACATACAGACTAACCAGTTTTCTTCACGATACAGTCCAACACAACAACAACGATGATTGATCAGAGCTGAAAATAAGAAAACGATAATAAACAATAAAATTAACGGTCAATTACCAGTGACGCATTAATTGACGTCAATAAAATAGCATGAATAAATGCCTGAATAACGTTGAAATAATTAGTATTTAATTATTAAAAGCAAATATGGGTGAAAATTAATGCAAAAAAGAAAGCGCAAACGAAACAGAGGCCCCGGCGAGATTCGAACTCACGATCTCCTGTTTACTAGACAGGCGCTTTAACCAACTAAGCCACGGCGCCCATTAAAAATAGAATTTCTATTAATCTTGGTGAATTTGGATGGTATGTTCAGTGGTATATTAACATCGATGCCAGTGTTGGCAAGTTGAGGAATTTTTTTCAACAAAAATATTTAATTTTTTTTTTATTTATACGACATGATACAAAATAAAAGAATGGTTAATTTAAAAATATTTGACATCCAGCAGGGGTCACATCAAGGGGGCCAGGATTAAATAGCCTTTTCTGTGTATTTTTATTAGTTGTTTTTTTTATTTAAAATCGGGTCAAAATATTTGAAACAAGTGATTTTTTTTCATTTAATAGGGGAAAAACACAACAGCGTTTTATTAAGATCTCATTAGAGTTTTGAGATTTATGATTGAAATTCCCGGGAAGTTTCAGGAGTGGCCCTTAGGTTCAATCGTTTGCCAATTAAATTTCAATTTAAAAAAATGTGTATTTTCATAAAAGACTATTTTGTTATCGTATGATTTAGGATATATAGGGTGTTTTTTATGGAGTCATACAACTTTGAGTTGGCATCACTGCATTGTGTGGCCACCCATTTAACAGCTGACACATGCTTTTTGTTTAGTTTGCCTTGACACTTCGTTATGGATCGGCTTACTACAGACCAAAGCGTGCAAATTGTGCAAATTTTTAATCAAAATAATGGTTCGGCTCGTCAAACTTATCGTGCACCTCGTCCATTCAAAATTTTATTTTCCGATGAAGCCCATTTTTGGTTGAATGGGTACGTAAATAAACAGAATTGTCGCATTTGGAGTCAGGAGAATCCTTAAGCTTTTGTCGAAACTCGATTACATCCGCAGAAAATTACTGTTTGGTGCGCTTTATAATAGGCCGGGCGGAGTCATTGGCCCACAGGTCTTCAAAAACGATGATGGTCAGAATGTTACTGTCAATTCGTGAACGGTAGAGGAACATGATTCGAAGAAGTTTTTTCGTACCTCAATTAGCTGGCATTAATCTTGCTGACATGTGGTTCCAATAGGACGGAGCCACATGCCACACAGCGGGCGCTACAATTGATTTACTCAAGGAAACTTTTGAGGAAAAAATTATTTCAATTAATTGGCCCCCAAGATCGTGTGATTTAACCCCATTGGATTGTTTTCTTTGAGGTTATGTAAAGTCACTTGTGTGCGTCGATAAACCACAAACAATTGAACAGCTGGAAATCAGCATTCGAAGAGTTATCGGCGAGATACGGCCGCAAATGCTGGGAAAAGTTTTGTGAAAATTCTTGTTACAGATTGCGCCTTGTACGCGCCACCCGTGGCGGCCGCATGGCCGAAATCATATTCAAACATTAATGTCATAAAATTTTCTATCCAATAAATACCGTTTCATTTATATCAAAAATATATTTGTATGTTTTATTATGATTTAAACTTGTATCACTCTATAAAAAAAACACCCTATATATATAATTTAAAATTGCTTTTTAAGAATTTAATTTAGAATTTATTTTTATATCAATTTTATTATATTTTTACGTGCATCAGTTTAATTTCATTGAACTCCCGTGTGTTTGTGGCGCCGTGGCTTAGTTGGTTAAAGCGCCTGTCTAGTAAACAGGAGATCGTGAGTTCGAATCTCGCCGGGGCCTTAGTTGAGAGATACTTTTTTTTTCATATAAAAAACTTTTTTCTTTTTTTAAAGAATATTAAAAATATCAGGGAAACTAGACTGTAACCATTGACGTTGACACATTTCCACCGTCCTGCTTTTGTCAATAACAACAACCCTCAAGAATATATTGATCGTGTTGCAGTCTTTTTTTAAATTTTAATTAAAATATTAAAAATTATATTCAAAAGAGAGGGGTGAATGCTAAACGTTTGTTACAATTACTTACGAAGAGACGACGTTGCAACTTCGAAAACTCACCAGCCAAATGAATGTCGCGTACTAAAACAAGAAAATTATTATTCGCTTAAGAAATGAACATAATTTCAGAACATCGTGTATTTTTTTTTTCTTTAACAAAATTTCTTTAAACTGTAATTACGGACATATAAAAACATTGTTTTTGAGTTTTATCTGCTCATTTCTTGGTAATTTTAATCAAAAGGAATATAAAAATAGACCGAAGATAAAAAAAGTTTTACAAGAAAACAAGCAGACGACTGTCTAGCAAAAGGTGTGCATTTACGGGAGTAAAACTTTTTTCATTAAAAGTACTTTTTTAGTTTTTTAATGTTTTCAGTTTTAAAAGTTGTACAGACATGTTTTCAGAATAGGCACTTTTTGCGCAAGACTATTTTATTTTAAGCACATGGTGCTTTTTCAAGGATAGTTTTTTTGAAAGGTACTTTTTAAGACCCGCTACTTTTTACAAGTCATACAATTTGATTAAATTTGCACTGTCCAGATTTAAAGTTTTTCACAACCTTTTAAGGAGAAGTACTTTTTTAAATAGGTACCTTTTTAGAGCTGTACTTTTATGCAAAGTACAATACACAATTTTTTTTAATGTTTCGTGGTGCAAAAAAGTACTTTTTTATTGTGGTACACAACAAATGTTTACTACACATTTATTTCTTATTTTTATTTTTTTTAATATTTAAAATTTTTTCAAAAACATACTTGGAGAAAAGTACTTTTTGCGAAAGATATATTTCACAAAAAGTTGCAAAAAAATTTTTTTCTTTACACAATTTGCTTTGTATAAGTGTTGCTTTTTTGTAATAAATACTTTTTTCTAAAAAGTACTTCGGTACTTTCTTGCAAGAAGTACTTTTCTATTTAGCTTTTTGAACTCAAGAAAAATGTTTCTTCTTACAGAAAGTACTTTGGGCAACATGAGCCTTAAAAAATAAGACTTTTGTCAGAAGGAAATTCTTTTTTCAAAAGTCCTTTCCACAAAATGTACTTTTTACAGGAGGTACCTTTCTACCTTAAGTACTTTATTGTATAACAATGTACTTTTTTGCAAGCGGTACTTTTATACTTAAAGTACTCTTTATGCACAGGAAAGTTTTTCGTTAGTAAAATTTTTTCAGAGGTACTTTTCTCAAAGAATATAATTTTTTTTAAAAGTACTTTTGGCAACAGGAGCCTTTTAAAATAAACGTATTGGAAGAAAATACTTTTTCCAAAAGTCCTCTTCACGAAATGTACTTTCTACACGAACTTTCCATAGGGGATACATTTTTCCCTTAAGTACTTTTTTATATAAATATTTACTTTTGTACTCTTTTGCAAGCGAGACTTTTGTACTTAAAGTACTTTTTTTGCACAGGAGAGTTTTTTGTTAGTAAAATTTCTTAAAATTCTTAAAAGAAAGTACTTTAGCAGCAGGAGCCTTTTAAGATAAGAGTATTGACAAAAAAAAAATACTTTTTTCAAAAGTCCTCTCCAGAAATTGTACTTTTATGAAAGAGTGTATTTTTAGAAAAGGTGCATTTAACGGAAAGAGTACTTTTTCCAAAAGCCCTCTTTACAAAATGTACTTTCTACAAGAGATAATTTTTTACTTTAAGTACTTTTTTATACATAAGTGTACTTTTGTACTTTTTGGCAAGCGGTACTTTTGTACCTAAAGTACGTTTCTTGCACAGGAAAGTTTTTTTTAACCAAAGTTTCTTTAAAGGTACTTTTGTCAAAGAATATAATTTAAAAAAAAAGTACTTTTGGCAAAAATTCCTTTTGCCAAAGACCATCTTTAAAAAATTTACTTTCTTTAAGTACTTTTTTATATATTAATGTGTTTTTGGGCTCTTTTGCAAGCGGTACTTTTTTGTCCGAGGAACTTTTTGTTGAGAAAAAGTACTTGTAAGAAATATATGTATTTTTGGAAAAAATACATTAATTTTCAAAAAATCCTTTTTCCAAAAGCCCTCTTTACAAAATGTACTTTTTACAAGAGATACTTTTTTACTTTAAGTACTTTTTTATATAAAAATGTGTTTTTGAGTTTTTTTTTTTTGCAAGCGGTACTTTTGTGCTTAAGGTAAATTTTTTGCCCAATTAACTTTTTTAGAAAACTTATTTTTCGGAAAAGTACTTTTATAAAAAGTGCATTTTCTAAGAAATGTACTTTCGGCAAGAGATACTTTTTTATTTTAAGTACTTTTTTATATCAGAATGTGTTTTTGTACTTTTTTGCAAACGGTACTTTTTTGTCCAAAGAACTTTTTGTCGACCATTTTTTTCGGAAAAGTACTTTCAAGAAAATATATGTAGTTTTGGAAAAGATGCATTTAAAAAGTACTTTCTGCAAAAGACCTCTGTACAAAATGTACTTTGGAAATGCTTAACAAATAACTTGATATTTTAACTACAGAAGCGATTTATTGATATCGACAACTGAAATATTATTGGCACGTGCTTTTGATGCACACGGATCTTTAACACTGAAAGCAAACACATCAGCTTTTCACAATTTACAACAAACAAGAACGACAACAACAACAACAACAATAATACGAAAGCAGTACATTAAGAAATGATGACTAAAAGAAGGCAGGGAATGGAAATGTGATGCAATAAGTTGGCATTAGCGTTTTGATCAGGGGATTCCTGGCTCTCAGGTGTGTTGCAGCTTGCATTTTTCAATGTGTCAAATATCATTTGGCCAACAGTAAAAGACAAGAAATGTTTGTTTGACCCCCTGTTAAAGCCATAAATGCAACGAAGAAATGGAATTGTTTACTGGCGCATTTTTGAGTCATTTTTTTTTTGTCTTCGTTTTCTTGTTTCAAGTAGATTTTCCGCGTTATAAAACAAACAAACCAACAAAATATACTTTCAACTGCCAGCAAACATTGAAAAAAATATATAATTCAGTTTTGTTAAGTTTAATTTAAAAAAAAAAACAAACAAGAATAAGAAACCAGTTCAGGCAGGCAACGTGACAGTTAAAGAAAAAATATCAACAAGAAAAAAATAAATAAAATTAAAATACTGAATGAAATGTAATAATTGAAGCATGACAAGCAGGTGTGATGTGAAGCCAACAGCAGCAGGATCTTCCAAGAAAATCGCCAAACGAGCCTTTTAATACGCGAAAATATCCTTTTCAGAAAGAGGTGTATTATTTGCTCTTCCCTTGTCTTCTCTCCTCTTCTCTTTTGACAGGATAATGTTAATTATTGCCTTCGCACACTTTTATCATGCACGTTTTTGATAACGTTAATGAGGAGCAGGTTACCCGCAATTATGAATGCATACGATCGGGTAGCATCGAACCCTTTTCTTCAGCTTAAACTGTTTAATATTTAGTTTTGTTTTGCGGCTATTCAAATTAATATTTAACTCAAAAGCTCGCTCTCTCCCTCTCTCCCTCTCACTCTCTCTCTCTCTCTCTATTACAGAATTATTCAAATGCAAAGATATGAAAACAACAATAATGCCTGCAGAGTCCTGTTAGATAAACTGAAGCAAAAGTGTGCGCTGGGTGTGTTTTGATTAACAAAATTTATTTAAGTTTTAAGCCTTCCAGTCAAATAATTTCTAACTGCCACAAATCACTGGTTGCGAGTTTTTGATTAAATATAGATATAAATTTTCTATTATTCACTGCCACCAGTTTGTGGACTTCAAGAGGGAGCAACTTTTCACTTGCGCTCATGGACTTCCGCATAAAAGAAATACACTCACACACGATGTTCCTCCCTGCTTCCACTCTTATCTTTGCTTGAATATTAAAATTTTCTAAGTCTGGTACTCTGGCAAGATTTCAGGCGAAATGCTGTCAAACTGAAGGGTGTTTTTTATAGAGTGATACAAGTTTAAATCATAATAAAACATAGTAACATATTTTTGATATCAATGAAACGGTCTTTATTGGATAGAGAATTTTATGACATTAATGTTTAAATATGACTTCGGCCATGTGGCAGCCACGGCCGGCGCGTACAAGGCGCAATCTGGAACACCAATTTTCACAAACAGTAACATTCTGACCATCATAGTGTTTGAACACACATGGGCCAATGACAGCGCCAGCCCTTAAAGCGCACCAAACAGTAATTTTCTGTGTATGAAATGGAGTTTCAACAAAACCTTGTGGCCTCTCCTCATTCCAAATGCGACAATTCTGTTTATTGACGTACCCATTCAAGCAGAAATGGGCTTCATCGGAAAACAAAATTTTGAATTGACGAACAGAACTATTATTTTGATTAAAAATTTCCACAATTTACACGCGTCGCTCTGGTGTAAGTCGATCCGTAATGAAATGTCAAAGCAAACTTAACCAAAACCAACTATCAGCTGTTAAATGGGTGGTCAAATAAAGCAGTGATACCAACTCAAAGTTGTATCACTCTATAAAAAACACCCTAGACACGAAGGGTAACCCAAAATTAACACCAAATTTAAATCAAATAAAAACCTGCGCGTGCCAAGCTTTTAATATTATGAAAATGCTGTCCAATAATAAAGACACCACATTTTGATTAACCCTGGAGGCAAATTAGGCCACTAGATATCGATGGAAATTTGTATTTATTTGTAATTGAAATTGCGATGGATATCAAATGAGGTAATTTGGCCCCTGAACTGTCAGCTGTCGATTTCTTTAACACTCGAAAACATATGGGTTCCATATCAAATCAAATTTTATGCTAATCGTTCGAGGAAAGTGTTTAAGACTCAGAAAGACATGACAAATATTCCAAGAAAGCCGAGTTCTGTTGATGAAGGTGTGGTGGCTTACACTATTATTTGCATTATTTATATAAAATTTCCCTAAAAACCGCTGCATCATTTTCCTTAAACCCCAAACAGAACAAAAACGTTAATAAACTGAAACGGCAACACTTGCGTTGCGTGGGCATTAACAAAAAGAAGAAATCTTTTCTCCCAATTTAACTAAATCGCTGGGCTTTCTTCCTTCTACTGTTAGTGGTGAATTTGTTATTTTTACCCTACTGGCATCTCTCTGCAGTCACACTAACAACGTTACCTGACTGCAAGACATACGGGATAACCTTTGCCGAGTTGCCATTTACCGTAAAATAACGAAAAAATCATTAAATAATTACTGCTGTCTACGAACTGAATATATAGCGGAACATCACGCTCGCTATGAGTTCTTTTTTTTATTTTTTGTTGTTCTTTTTGCAAGATAAGAGTTGAAACTATTTTTCCTAAGCATTCGTTCCTTTTAATTCTAATAAACAAAATGATTTATGTAAATGCTTGGAATGTCACATGTGTTGAACACACAAACAAAATAAGTTAAGAGAATATTTTTAAGGCCCAGCCAAAGAAAAGCAGAAAAATCTTTTTTGCACATAAAAGATTTGTGGCTTGTGACTCACGACAGCAGAAGGAGAAGAAGCAAAAACGAAATAAAAATCTTTAGTTAGCACTTGTTTAACGTAACAAAATAATGTTGACTAAGAAAAAAAAAATAAAAATAAAAATATATATATAAAAGAATCTTGGCCAGCTCATCAGATTTCTTAATTTAATTGGCTTTTTGACTTTAAATAAATAAACAGAAGTTGAGAAAAATCGAAACTGAATTTCTTTCAGCTGAAAACATTTTTACACTTGTATAGGATGTTTTTTATAGAGTGCTATAACTTTGAGTTGGCATCACTGCTTCATTTGACCACCCATTTAACAGCTGATACATGCTTTTTGTTTAGTTTGCCTTGACACTTCATTATGGATCGATTTACACCAGAGCGACTCGTATAAATTGTGGAAATTTTTAATCAAAATAATGGTTCTGTTCGTCAAACTCATCCATTCAAAATTTTATTTTCCGATGAAGCCCATTTTTGGTTGAATGGGTACGTAAATAAGCAGACTTGTCGCATTTGGAGTCAGGAGAATCCTTAAGCTTTTGTCGAAACTCAACTACATCCACAGAAAATGACTGTTTGGTGCGCTTTATAGGCCGGGCGGAGTCATTGGCCCAGGTGTCTTCAGAAACGATGATGGTCAGAATGTTACTGTCAATGTTGAACGGTAGGGGAACATGATTCGAAGAAGTTTTTTCGTACCTCAAGTAGCTGGCATTAATCTTGCTGACATGTGGTTCCAACAGGACGGAGCCACATGCCACACAGCAGGCGCTACAATTGATTTACTCAAGGAAACTTTTGACGAAAAAATAATCTCACGAAATGGCCCAAGTAATTGGCCTCCAAGATCGTTTGATTTAACCCCATTGGATTATTTTCTTTGAGGTTACGTAAAGTAACTTGTGTGCGTCGATAAACCACAAGCAATTGAACACCTGGAAATCAACATTCGAAGAGTTATCGGCCGCTAGTGCTGGGAAAAGTTTGTGAAAATTGGTGTTCCAGATTGCGCTTTGTACGCGCCAGCCCTGGCGGCCACATGGCCGAAATCATATTCAAACATTAATGTCATAAAATTTTCTATCCAACAAAAACCATTTCATTGATATCAAATATATATTTCTATGTTTTATTATGATTTAAACTTGTATTACTCTATAAAAAACACCCTTTACTTTCCATATATAGACGAATATGCTAAAATGTTCAAATGAAATTTGTAGGGTTAGGATTTGGATTGTGAGTTTTTTTAATTTATTAATTTTTTTGTTTTTGCTTTTTGCAAACAGTGTTAAGGTTACCCCAAGTGTTACGTTGTGGCCCATGCATACTTGGAGTGCAGTAGACCCTGCCTTGTCCCAAAGGTTTCTACAGACAAACTGTCTGCAGAGATTGTTACAACACCATTCCCAATACAAAAAAAAATAAATAAATAAATAAAAAATACTTATTGAAAAAGCCAGACAACAACACAACACAACGTCAACGACAATTTCGTTTTTAGACACAATTCCAACACGTTGTTTAACTTATTGTTCGATATTTTTTGCTTCATGTTTCAACTCGTACGTCTGCTGGATGGTGTTGCCATTAACACCTCGTTTTTCTTTTTGTCTTGATCAATGGATCAGTGTTTCTTTTACTATGCGATCAAAAAAATAAAAATAAATAAGAGAAAATGTAAGAAACCAACATCCATATGGGCTGTTGGGCACTTCGTTGGTGTGGCTGTGTGCGTGTGTGTGTTTGTGTGTGTGTGTGTGTGTGTTTCCATGCCATTTCAAATTAAAATACATTCGCTTGTACTCAAAATACTCATCCCACAAAATTTTAAGCGATAAACGATCTTCTTTTTTCAACTCTACTTCGTCTCCTAAAAAACATGTTGCCTTTGCTGCCGTGGTTTTATTTTGTGAAAAAAAACCGTTTTTTTTTTGTATTAAAATTGCCAGCAGCTACTGGTCTTTAACAAAAAATGTAAGAAGCGTCTTACGGCTGACGTTGTGTTGTTACATTCAAACCACTTGTAAATTAACGAAAACGTGGGAAATTCGTTTGTCATTTAAATGTACTCGTACGGTTTTGATTTTATTTTTAAATGCTCGTACACAACTCTGCTTTCAATTCATGAATGCACCCTACAGGAAGGGATACAGCACGGCAACAGGTGTTCGTAATGAGCGATTTCAATGTCTAAGAAATCCACTGGCATTGAAACAACTTCTATCGCGGAGTAGTGCAGTTCCAATTGCGCTAAACTTTAAGTCGTTATTCCTTCTTTTGCCTATTCTGTAACATTTTACGTTACCATGAATTCAATTGTACATTTCGTATACGAGTGTACCCTACAGCAATGGAAAATTCTAAAAGATTTTTATATTATTTATATTTATGATTGCGGCATCGAAAGCGTTTGGAATTTCAGCAGTGCTGGCAAAAAATTTAGCACTGAAGGGAGTGGTCATTCGATATCATTAAAAATTATTCGAATAAAAGTTCAAACAAAACACGAATAAAACTGTTGTTGATATAAAACTGTTTGAATAGAAAATACTCGAATACAAATTATTCTGTTACATGTTAAAAGAAGAAAAATTATTTAAATAAAAGCAGTTCGAATAGAAATTAGTCGAATAAAAATTAGTGGAATAAAAATTATTCGAATAAAAATTACCCCTCCATATAAAGTTGTTTGAATAGAAACTATTCGAATAAAAATTATTTCATTCGAATTTAATCGAATAAAATTTTTGAAAATAAAAATTTTTAAAAATAAATTATTTCGAATAAAAATTAATCGAGTAAAAATTATTTGATTAGTAATTATTCGAGCATAGACTTGCAGCATAAAAGTTATTCAAATAAAAGTAGTTGCAATAAATATTATTCGAATAAAAATTATTCATATAAAATTGTTTGAATAGAAACCAACCGAATACAAGTTTTTCTTTTTAAAAATTATTTAATTCAAAGTAGTTCGAATAAAAATTTTTTTGAATAGAAACTACTCGAATAAAAACTATTTCATTCGAATAAAATTTTTGAGAATAAATATTATTCAAAATAAATTATTTCGAATAAAAATTATTCGGATAAGAACTATAAACTATTCGAATAAAAATTATTTCACTCGAATTTATTCGAATAAAAGTTTTGCAAATAAAAACTGTTCAAAATAAATTATTTCGAATAACAATTATTCGGATAAGAACTATTTGATTAGAAATTATTCGAATAAATATTTTATATATAAAAATTATTCAAATAAAAGTAACTCGAATAAAAACTATTCGAATAAATATTTGAATGAAAATTAATCGAAAAAACATTTTTTTAATAAAAATTATTCAAACAAAAGCAATTCGAATAAAAAGTGTTCGGATACAAGTTTTTCTTTTTAAATGTTAAGTGAAGAAAAATTATTTAAATAAAAGTAGTTCGAATAAAAATTAGTCGAATAAAAAAAAACCCCGATTAAAGTTGTTTGAATAGAAACTACTGGAATAAGAATTATTTTATTCCAATTTGTTCGAATAAAAATTTTGCAAATAAAAATTATTCAAAATAAATTATTTCGAATAAAAATTATTCGAATAAATATTATTCGAATAAAAATTATTCGAATAAAAATTATTCCAACAGTCGGGTATAATCAATCAGCTGTTTATTGCAACGATTTATTCATCGATTATATTGCTGTTGTTGTTGCCAAAAATTGTTGTTGTTCGTTAAAATAGAATTCTGAATTTGAAAATAACGCAGCAGCCAAGACCGTAAACTTAAATTTTAAATTATATAAATTAAAAAGTTGAAATTATTTTCGAGAACAAAAATTCAACGACCCAGAGGTAGTTTTTCGTTTTGTCATTTATTTTCCAACAATCGTTTGTTACATTTTTAATTTCGGTTCCAGTTGCAGCATATTGAAAGTCATGCTTTTAAATAATATTGACTGGATCAAATGCTCATATAATTTTCATTTAATTACAGTTGGCACATCAAGAGGAAACAGTGGGCATGACGCAAGTGGAAAAATTGTTTGTATTGGCCGGCGGGCATGAGTTGTGCATGTCATCTGACTTTAATGTTAATAAAATAATTTTTATTTATTTGAATTCTGTGCAAACGTTTTTAAATTAGATTTGGAAAGTGTTATTTTTGGAGAAAAACAAACGTCTTTAAAACAGCCATTCATTCCTGTTTGACAACACGATCTCGTTTGCATATGCCCGTGTGGTTTGCATATGCAAGTGGTTGGCAATGCGCACCACAGCATTGGTGCAACAAAATATCAATTCGCAGGCATAAATTGTTTACAGTTAAAAGATGTGGAACAAAATATAAGAGAACAAAATAAAATAGAATAAAAGGAAAACTTTAAACGGAACATGATTAATTACCATGGCCAAGCGAACACTTTAACTGCATTTTACTGCGAATTTAATTGCAAATTGCAATAATAAAACTTATCATAAAAATACCACAGTCGACAATAGCAACAACAACTACATGCACACTGGCATATTATAAGAATAATTACAGCACAGAAAAGGGTCACAATTAAAAATAATAATAATAATAAATAAATAAGTGAATTTGTTCCTGGTTTCAGTTACGAACATTTTACCAGCAGAGTTTGTTTGTATGTAAATAACAAAAACATTAACATTAAAATTTAATCAGGTGCCAGACATATAAATATAAATATTTATAAACTCTTTATAAACAAGACAAATGCATTAAAGGTGCCATTAAAACTAAACTAATACCTTTTTTTTTATTTTCTTGCGGACAACAACAACTACATTATTTTTTAATGAAACAATAAATTCCTCCTTGCCATCAGTCAAAGAAAAAATTGCATTTTGTCATTTTATTTCAACGTTATTTTTTATTTATTTTTTTTTTCTTTTCCTACAACTACACCATTTCACACAAGCGTTTATGTGCCGCTGCAAAGGGGACACGTTGTCAATGCTATTTTAGTTTTGTTGTTGTTTTTTTTTAAGTTTGTATTGGTGTTGGCTATTTAAGCGATAAGTGCCCAGTTGTTGTCCGCCCTGAACATGTTAATAAATGTTTGGCTCTTTTTTTCTGCGATATCACACAAATTGATAAAATATTTATAATGTTTTTTGTTCATTTTTTCTTCGCACTAAAAACGTTGGAGTGAAAACTTCTCTGTTTGCAAGTTGACAAATAATGTTACGGACATAAATTCATGTTTTTCAAATTTAATATCGAGCAATTGTGTTGACTAGACATTTCGTACAAGCAGCTTTTAAAAATATGTAATTTTTTATATAAAAAAAAAAAAATACGGAAAATTCTTGGAAAATATTTCTAAAGCGGTTTGGAGTTATAAAGAGAGTAACATTTATTGCAACTCGACTAATTCGTAAGTGTAACACAATTTCGCTGACAAACTGTCAAACCAGCAACGTTGGTAATCCTGCAGAATCATGGGGAAACGGAATCGTGCATTTGCAAACGGTAAACATTTCCTTGTGGTACACTTTTACTCAACTTAACTTCGATGGCTATTGATAAATCGTATATGGCTTTAAGGCAATTTTTCTGTAGTTATGCACAAATGAAATAATCTTATATCTGGAATAAGACTATCAGTTGTTGTGGCACACTTTTAATAATCTTATCATCCACCAACAATGATGAAGCAATTATGGTGGTTTCATATATATTTTTATGTTTATCATAAATATTTCTTCTCAACTCTTAGTAGCTTGTAATAATATAATAAAAAAAAATTCAAATGGGTGATTTTTTAAAAGCTTTCCTATTTCATTTAAAAAATAAAAACACATAAAACTTGGAAAAATCTATGCAATTTTTAATCGAGTGGATACAACGCTCTATATTATTCAACATTTAAAGATGAGTTCAGGCTAATATTGATCACCTCTACGCCTCAAATGGTTCACACTTTGTGAACAATTTTGGCATATTCTCTCCACCATATCGGCCGGTGTCTCTTGAATAAATTCTTAAATATCAGCTTCTATTGTGGACATGCCGCAAGCAAATTATCTAAAAATGTTAAATTGCGCGATCTAGAAGGCCCATTAAGCGATCGCACAAGTTAAACAAACTGTTAACCGAATTCACACATCAATGGGGCCATTGTTTCGCATGGCATTTGGAGCCGTCCATCTCTCCCACTTTGCGCCAAAAAAATTTATAATTATCGCATGATGGCGCTCGCCATTCACATCAACGTTCTGGCCTTCGTTGACTTGGAAAATATAATTTCCGATGACGGATAATTCACCAAACAGGGCAGTTTTCGGTATGCATTGACTGTTCTTGGAATAATTCTGGCTGATGTTCACAACAAATACGGCGATTTGGCTTGTTCATGTATCGATTCAGCCAAAAATATGTTTCATCGCTAAACACAATTTTCCATTGAGACAGTGGCTACACAAGTCAAATAAATCAGAGGGGCAACTCTGCTATCAGAAAGCAACAATTACCAGAGTTGTAAAAATAAGCTCTTCTTCAACAATTCACCTTTTTCAACTCTCTCTCTCTGTCTCTCTCTCTCTCTTAAGAAAATACCAACATGGGCATTATATGTTGTAGAGCGCACAAGTTCAGATAAATTGATTTCTTGGGTGCAAATTTATGGAAAATTGTAGTATTTAAAAAAATCAAATTTCTAAAAACTGTACAAATTGCCAAAATGTCCCACTCTGGCAATCCTCCCTTGTGTCGTAGCGATGGTAATTTTTCATTCAAAAATAAAATTATTTGAGAAACATTTCAAAGGACTAACACCGGAAATTTATTATTTCTATCGGGGAAAGTGGTGAAGAAAACCTACTAAGACTCATGGGACACCGCCAAAACTGCAGAGAAGCAGGACAAAAAAAGTATTTTTTTATGGCAAGATTTTTGTTTATTTCTCAGAAAATAAGCTATTTATTGATTTTTATTTTTTTATAATTTGTATTTCTGTATTATTCTATTTTATTTGTTTATTTATTTATTTGCTTTAAAAACAAAACTTTAAACTAAAGGCGTTTTCTTTTCTTTGAAACATGTAACACCTTTTCACTTGTTTTATAAAAAAAAAAAAGTGGCGGTTTGGAAATGTTTTAAAACAGAAATTATTTTTCGAGAAGGATGGTGGATTCATTTCTAATAAATTCCTTATTTTGAAATGGCAAAATGTTGCCATTTTCAGTTAAAAAGTGTGAAAAATGTTGCCATTATTTTCTGGAAAAGAAATCGACATAAGAATATATTAAAAAGAATTTATTTAATTTATCAAATAAGCCCATAAAATATATACTCAAGAAATAACTTTAATTTTAACTGTAGAAAATAAGTAAATATTAAAAAATAAACTCTTATTTTCTGAGGTTTAATAAGCGTCGGGCAAATTTCGTTAGATATATCGAAAAAAATATATATATAAAACTTATTAACTTGGCATTGATGCTGCATCATGTGGAAAGTAACATCGTATATATTAATACGCTAAACATTTTTTTGTGGTACTCTTTTCATTCACTTATTGTCCACCAATACTGATGATCCATATCACGTTTGAAAAGTATTTTTGTGTAAATGCGCACAATCGAAATAATATTAAAGTAAAGTTTAATTTTTATATAAAAATCAATGCATCTAAAAGGAGTTCAGGTAGCAGGTCTCTTAGTTTGATTTCTTAGGTGGCAACACTGGGCCATGCTTGATGAAAGACGGTGAGGGCAAGAACGTTATTGTGAATTTCTAGTCCCTAGAAAAATTGTTTTATAATAAAAACAATTTCTAATAGATATAATAATATTTGCAAACAATTTTTTTTAAATTCCGGAGGTTCGATAAGCTGCTCCTCTCTTTAAGGAATCGTTTCAAGCAAAGAAAAAAAAAAGAGATCGATTTTGCAAACAAATAACTTTTCTGTAGCTAAAAACCATTGACTTTCTCATACCACTCCAGTTAGTTTCTTACTTCACCACACTTTTTAACCACAGCAAACCCCGGATAATTTACCCGACGGAGATGCCAATAGTTTTTGGGTATTTCGTCATTTCAACGGATAAGTTTAAAAAGTTTATTGAAGTAGTTTAACAGTGTAGTTGTCGCATAGTAGCAATAAAACTTATAGATTTTGTATTTAAATTTTTAAGTCTAACGTTAATTAAACGTGTGGCAGTTAAAAGTGGAATTTAGTTGAAAAAAGGAATGAAAAATTAGAAGTCAAAACTCTCAACTGAATAAGCATCAAAATTATTTGAGCCTGTTAATATTAAACGGGCTACACTGTACAGCAAAATGTTGTCCTCAAATTCACTTGTTCCTTAAAAACGAAAAAAATTAATATTAAAATAAAAATAAAACTCGAAGCAAAGGGAAGCCAAACCATTACCATTCGCAAGATAAATTCGTTCTTTGATTAAAAGCAAATAAATAAAAGGCATAAACAGGAAAATAAAAGCGTAGTAGCTTTCGAATTAAAAGAATATAAAAAGACGTTGAAAACAGCCACCGTTTGTTTGGCTGCTGAGCAGCCATCCAACAAACCAACCAACCATCCGTGGACCGTTTGCTTATTCTCAGACGGTGCATTCAAACTCAAACACACACACTCATTCTTCGGTTGATTCTGTTTGGGTTTGTTTCTTCTTTTCTTTTCTTTTAATTTTATTTATTTTTAACTCTATTTTTTTCTTTTTGCTTTTTTGTTAATGATTTTCTCAGTGATAGTGCAAACACAAAATGTTAATGAGCAATTCGAGATTGTGCGAAAAGATTTCATTATTTAAGTTAAATTTTTTTATTCGGTTTTCTTAATTCAACAGAAAATTGGGAAGGCAGCAGCGACGATTTTTTTATAAGTGAATGAATGAATTAAAGAAATTCTAAAAGCTCCGTAATATCGTTCTTTTCTTTTTTATTTAATAGAAATTATATATAAATTAAAACTGAAAGAATTGGACAAATAAAAGATAAAATATTTACGGCAAAATGTCAAGGCAGACTATTTAGTTTGTGGTGAAATATTTTATTTATTGCACAACTAGAGTTATTATTGGGGGATTCACACTGTAGTCGTAGAGTCATAAGTCATAAAATAATAGCTCTTAAAATATCACAAGTGTGAACAACCTGTCATAACTTGGACTGCTAAATAAAGTTGGATATATAAAATCTAACAGCTGCTGCCTTGTTGAGTTGAATAAATTTTTTTTGCGGCGGCATATGGAAAAACGTTCAGTGGCTGCCAGCTACGTAATTTAAACGAGAAAAATTCTTCAATTGTATATATAGTTTTTGCGTTTTAGTGCTCCTTTAATATATGTTATGTTATAAAGATCTGATTTAATGTAAAGACATATAGATATTAATAATTTTTTATCCGCTTTTTAGTCGTGAAACATATATAAGTAACGGCGGCAAACATATATTACCGCCGTCTCGCTTAAAGCTTTTCAAAGTTCGACTTAGATCTCCAGAGCTATTTTATGACAACACAAAAACATAATTGCAAGAGTGCTATTATTTTAAGACTTTTTTATATGCAGCACAACAGCAACTTTTTTAAACCAGTCTAAAATTTTATGACTCTATGACAATATGACTAAATACCACGAAGTGTGAATCCCCCATATATTTTATTTAACAGTTCAAGGTAACTTTCCGTGTGCGGTTTCCCCATATTAACTGCAGTTATTGACGATAACCCTACAAGAACAGTGCCGGTCATATTACCGGTAAAATGACTGGCACTGATGACCGAATTTCTGTCATCACGTAGAACAAAGTTTCTATCATTTTATTAAGGCCAAACGGAAAAAAATGACTAAAACTTTTGTGTACGTGTGATCTTGCATCCCTTTCTAACTTGTGGTATATCATCGCCTGTTAAACATATATTCAAACTACTTACTCTAATGTTTTTGTTCTATACAAATTTTTCTCTAGTGACTTTTATGGTTTCACTGGTGACCGGTCACCCTTTACGGGTATGGTTTCACTGGTGACCGGTCACCCTTGACGGGTATGGTGTCACCGATGACGGGGTTGCTAACAATCCTAACCTAACCAAATTCGATGAAATAAAACGCATTTAATATCATTTCAATTATATTATAGCAAATTTATTATTTATATATATATATACAAATATGCTTGTATTATATTTTAACATACACAAAACTTACTGATATTAGTCCATCGACCAAAATAATTAAATAACCCCGTGGTAGACAACAAACCCTAAGAACAAGCCACCAAAACCGCTAGGGTCGTCGCGATTACTATGTATGGAGTATACCCGTACGGAGATATTCAGGTCACGATCACCAAGAGTATACATTGTCAATAGTTTCATTCATCTAAAGATGGATATAAATTTAGTTTTATATCTTGTTTTTTCTTTAAAACTAAACTTACTTGCGCAATGCATTTTGGCTTGGCACATCATTGTGATATAAATCACCGCCCAACAAAATTAAATCGACATCTCCCGTACAGCTAATTCCAACATTTCCTAGAAAGCGAGGAAACTGTCATCAGTTGCAATATAAGAATAAAATATCACAGCAAGTTTTTCAAAAAATAGATTTACCTCTTGTAGTGTCCTTTTCTCCGTATTTTGTGTTATTTATATTATATTTTAAATTTTATTTTATTTTGCTTCAATTTACAATTTTTCTATACAAAAGGTTGACAAATTTATTGTCCTACTCTTGCACACAGTATTCTAGCTTGTAAATACCAGCGTTGTCGCTCATACTTCTTTTCTTAATTCCTATATAATGTATATTTCATGCTCCAAAAATCCCTGAATCTCGTGGAACATTTAAAACAACAATTAGAGCAAAATTTAAGTTAGTTTTGTTAATTGGTTTATTATATAACTATTTTTGCAACTTCATTGAACTCGTACATACACAAACATACTGAAAAAGTATATATTTGATCAACTAAAAACAAATCGTAAGAATTTGGGTATGAAAAGTCCAAAAATGGTAACGCTGTTAGGCTAAAACAATTTTAATTGTGTTAGTGAAAATGTTTTTGACTGTGTATTAGTTTCAGTCATTCATTTCTTGTAGGGAAGGAGTTTGATTAAAACGAAGGAAATAAATCTTTGATCTCGTGTGCGAAGGCTCTCAATCATGGAGTTTTAACTTTAAAGGTGATGCTTGTTAATTGAAACTGTTTCAATATGTTTGAGGAAAGTGAGCCGAAATCGAGTCGGCAGGAGTCGGTTACAAGCTACGGGTAATAAAAGCTATTAAAAAATTTGTGTTATTTTTGCCGATTATAGGATGTGCTTTTTAAACTTCAATTGTTAAATTTCCCACTGTTATTGTGTGCATAAGACACTGCGGATATTTGTCAGCGCTGGCACTACTTGCCAGCGTTTAGATGACGAAATTTTACTTATTCATAAGGCATATATTTTCTGTAGTACACTTTTAAGCATTTTATCAGCCACCAATATCGGTGAAATATATATCGTTTAAAAGGTATTTTATTGCAGATATGCACAATATATATAATCATGTATGAAAATAAGCTACATTTTCGTGGTACACTTTTAATTGACTTGTCGTTTACCAATATTGATTAATAATTTTTGGTTTCAAGGGAATTTCTCTGCAGAAATGCATTATAAAAATAATTGTGTTTATAAATACGCCACATATATTTTGTGGTACACTTTTTAGTATCTTATCGTCCACCAATATTAGTCGTATATATTTTCCTTTAAATATATTTTTTTGTAGATATGTACCAGCGTCATAATCATCCTAAGGACAGATGTATTTGCTATGGTGTGGACAGAGTTTGATTCCACTAGTTTAGTAAACAATCATGCGCATGTCAAAACGAAGCGCGAAATCTGCCCGAAATATTGTCGCTATTCGTGAGAGTGTGCAGAAGAGTTACTACCTTATTCTGGCCTGTATGCGAAGATCTAGACACTTGCGACATGGTGTTTTAACAGGACGGCGCTACGTGTCATATTAAATATTCTGCACAAGAATTTTGAGTGCATGGCGATGTCACGTGGCGGGGAAGTGCACTGGTCAATGAGATCTTTCTTAATTTATTTTCTAACAAACATGTAACTTTTTTCATTTATTTTCCAAAAAAGTTGCAGTTTTGGAAAAGTTTTAATACAGAAATTAATTTTCTTGTGGGATGGGGGACTCATTTCTAATAAATGCCGGTTAAAAAGTATGACAAATTTTGCATTATTTTCTAGAAAAGAAGTCGACATTCGACAAGAATAAGTTGTGACATTTTCTTAAGTTGCAGTTGTAGGCGAACAAGCCGCTGCGATCCTGAAGGCCAACATGAAACCCATGGCATCAGCCAAATTCAGCCTAATTTATATGCCGCCCATAGCAGACATGGCATACATTTGAACGATGTTATATTCCACATATAATGGCATTAATAGGGTCTTTCAAAATAAAATAATAAAACATTTCGATGCGCACATTTTGTTTTATTCCCATTTAAAAATGGGAATCACGTAATGAAAACCCCTGTACTTTCAAAGTAAATCTTTGATATCTTTGAATTTATGAAAATAAATATTATTATTATATTATTTGTTGAAGAATAATATTTTGTAAATATTTGGCTGATTCGTTAAATTTTTTTTCAGTGATTCGTTAAGTTAAATATATAATTTCAACAGTTTTTTATATGTTGCCCGATATATTTCAAGAATATAATTCATCATAATTGCAATTCTCGACATGAACTTGTTGAAATATAGCGATTTATAATTTAAAACTGGGGCCAATTTACCGCACTCAATATCGATCGAAATTTCAATACAATTTATATAAAAATTTCGAGCGATATCGAGTGCCGTAATGTGGTCCCTGTTTAAATTGTGTTTTTACTTTAACGAGTCGTTAAGAATCAAAACAAAATGACAAACATTTTTAAGTCAGTTCGTTTTTATTGCAGCGAATAAAACAGTTCCCAAGTCTATATATTTTTTGGACAAAAAATAACTGCAAATATGAGAAGCCGTTGCTTTATTTTAACCGTAAAACTTCAGAAGTAGAATTTTTCGGATTTGAAATTTCTTAGTTAATTTTATTAAAAAAATATGTGGATACTATTTGAGCCTTGAAAATATTTTAATCACTTTAAATTTACGCCACAATTGGGAAGAAGAGAATTAATTAGTGAAATTAAAATTATAACCATTAAAGATTTCTTTAAATTCGCTACCAATTTTTCCTACTGCCAATTGAAACTCGTTTACCACCTGATATTAAAAATAAAGCGATATAATTTATTTCAATGAACAGAAGAAAAAAAAATTATTACAATACCAGCTAAAACGCTGGGACGAAACTTTATTACCAAACGTAACTCATTTATAAAATATTAGCTTTCATAATTTATAAATATCATGTCTGGGCCAACAATATAAGCAATTGTGAAAGAAGCTTAAGTTCATGATACTTATCAGCGGTATTATATGCATAATAATTAAATTTGGCACAGAGGGTTAAGCGCAACAACAACAACAAATACCACAACAACAAAAACACATAAAACTAGGGTCATCGTTTCTCACCACACAGAGAGGGAATGCAAAAACAAAATTAACGAAAGATGTTGTTTACCCTAAACTACTTGAGACAATGAAAAGAACAAGAAGAAGAACAACAACAACAACAGAAAAACAAAACAAAAAAAGAAACAGTAAAATCTACAAAATTATGTACAGAGTTTGCAAAGTGTTTTTTTTGTTTTGTTTTGTTTTGTTTTGTAAGACAGCAAAAGTTGGTAGTAGATGGCGCATATTTCCTTGTGAGCAAGTAGAGTGTGCAATTTTAACAAACAACAACGATTATGCTAATTGCTGGTCATTGTAAAGAACTCATCAGAAAGTGCAACATATAAATAATAAAACTAAACACCACAAGGGGAATCCGCTTGTTGCAAGTTTAACTGGACACGCGCACTGACCCAAAAACACTTGCGAAAAGAAAACCCTTAAATAATTTACTTTTATTTCATTTAGTTTTTAATTAAATATGTTAATAGTTTTGGAGTGTTTTATGGGCTACTTTTTTCTTCTTCTTCTTCTTCTTCTTCTTCTTCTTGTTTGTCGTCTTCTTCTACTGCTGGCGTAGAAACCATTAGTAAATGTCAATTTGAATAGAAAAACCATAAAATTAGTGTTCAAAAACTATAGGAAAATTTAATAATTTAGGTTAACTCTACGTGCACACATCTCTCAAGGCAAGGTGCAACATTTAAGTATACGTTTTACAAGTTTTCTTCATTTCGTTGCTTAATAAAATAAAACAGCAGCAACAACAACTACAACAACAACATAGAAAGCAAGATGCCAATTTATAACATGCAATATTATGAATGCCCTGTGCTGTGTTCTTATGATGGGTTTTTGTTTAAAATATGTGATATTTTTCTTTTTTTCTTCTTCTTCTTCTTCTTTGTTGCATTTTTCATTAGTGCAGCCAAATACCCAGCAGTATGTGTGAGTGTGTGTTTCCTTTGCCAGAAAACATTTGCATAAAACATTGCATTGCGCCCAATTTAAAAGTAAAACTTTACGTTAGAATTAATGGCAAAAGAAACAGCAACAATAAAAACATTAAGCAGACTTTGTTTCATTAACACAAATTAAATAAATGTAAACGAATTAAAACACAGAAAAAAAATAAGAAAGCAAAGCAGAGAAATAATACATGCTTTCGTAGAATAAATTTTACAGCACAGTTTTTATTGGATGGAAAAAAAAATTAATATTGCAAGTCGATCATACCGCGGCATCACGTGAAACACTTCAAAATTATGTGCAACTTGTATTGAAAATATCGAATGCGGAATCGGCAAGAAACATGTGGTATGACAGCTTGCCCAGATTTATATATAGGGTGTTTTTTATAGAGTGATACAACTATGAGTTGGCATCACTGCTTTATTTGACCACCCATTTAACAGCTGATACATGATTTTTGTTTAGTTTGCTTTGACATTTCATTATGGATCGACTTGTACCAGAGCAACGCGTGCAAATTGTGGAAATTTTTAATCAAAATAATGGTTCTGTTCGTCAAACTTATCGTGCACTTCGTCCATTCAAAATTTTATTTTCCGATGAGGCCCATTTTTGGTTGAATGGGTACGTAAATAAACAGAATTGTCGCATTTGGAGTCAGGAGAATCCTTAAGCTTTTGTCGAAACTCAATTACATCCACAGAAAATTACTGTTTGGTGCGCTTTATAGGCCGGGCGGAGTCATTGGCCCAGGTGTCTTCAGAAACGATGATGGTCAGAATGTTACTGTCAATGGGAAACGGTGTAGGAACATGATTCCAAGTTTTTTCGTACCTCAATTAGCCGGCATTAATCTTGCCGATATATGGTTCCAACAGGACGGAGCCACATGCCACACAGCGGGCGCTACAATTGATTTACTCAAGGAAACTTTTGACGAAAAAATTATTTCACCAAATGGCCCAATTAATTGGCCCCCCAGACCATATGATTTAACCCCATTAACGTGACTTGTGTACGTCGATAAACCACAAACAATTGAACATCTGGAAATCAGCATTCGAAGAGTTATCGGCGAGATACAACCGCAAATGCTGCGAAAAGTTTGTGTTCCAGATTGCGCCTTGTACGCACCAGCCCTGGCTGCCACATGGCCGAAATAATATTTAAACATTAATGTCATACAATTTTCTATCCAATAAAGAGCATTCCATTGATATCAAAAATATATTGCTATGTTTTATTATGATTTAAACTTGTATCACTCAATAGAAAACACCCGATATATGAAATTTTCGTGCCAGTATAACATAAGAGTTCCTTTCCTAACTGATGCATTTTTACAGAATTTCGATGAGTCCAAATTTTCTTTAGCAATTTTGGAAGATTTTTTTGTTAACGAATTTAAATAATACAAATGGGAGATCAGCAACTTCTTCAAAAGAATTCTGTTTTACGTCTGTACACAAGACACTTGAATATTCCTAATGTGCCTTTGCGCTTGCCCACTTTTCTTCTTGTTTTCCAAAATCTACATAAACTAAATGATGTTGTTAAAATATTTTTGTATTTGATAAATACTTTTGATCTCTTCAAATTGTCAACAAACAGTCGTTTTATTTTTGTGGCTGAAATGCTGCCAAGTTGTTTAAGCAATCGTCCGCATTACACGATACTCACACTACATGAGCCTGCATGTTAATAAACAAAATATACAATTCCGGCAGAGGAGATGTCAGTTATATATTTAAACCAACATATAGCGCGTACACGTTGATAATTTTTTAGTTGCTGTCGTTCAGTTACATTGTCAACATAATTACCAGCAATTGCGAAGAGTTTTCATTGATTCAGTTCATTGATTTCGTTTTTAGAGAATAATGAATATATGCTAAATTTTTTCCGTATATGCATCTTTCAGTCTGAAGTGTTGTCGGCATTATCTTGCGAAAACAGCAAAATTAAGCCGATGGACAAAAGGCTTCATTAGTTTTTACTTGCTGTTACTGTTCTGTGCTGTGAAGGTCTGTGGAAAATATTTTGTAATTACTTGTTCTGTTAATGGAATCAGCTGTTTTTAAAAGCATACGGAACGCTTGTTTTCTGACAGTCTGTAGAATTTTTTCAATTTATTGTACAAAATGTCATTTTGTTCACCTGAAACTGTAAGTTTTTCATCCATTCATTGTTTTTTATTCAACAAAAATATACAAACTTAAAAAATCTTGAATTAAAACCAAAAAAAAATACAACTCTCAACAAAATATGTATGTATGTGTACTACATATATGGCACCACAAAAAAACTAATACATACGCCCTGTTGGCTGTCACTTAACGTTGAGTTCTATTTTCTGCAGATTTGTCCGCAACAGAACAGAACGAAAAACAAACCACACGTACAGATTTTCAATTGAACAGAAACAAAACAGCTGATTCAGAACAGAATAGCACGTGCAAACTAATTCCGCCTTATGTACTAACGACATCGTTTGTCATTTTCGTATATATCAAATGGTAAATGTCTAAGCGAGAGAGAGAGAGGGAGAGATGTTGCAAAATGTCATGGTGCATTTTCGGCTACAGTGTGTTCTCGGTTTTCGCTGTGACAGAGCCTCGTTTACGCAGTGGCGGCCTTATTCATAATTTGCTTTTCAACTAGATTGAGCTTTAAAGCTAAAATAAAATATTTTTTGCTACGATTTCTCGTTCACTATATATAAATGAGAAATGAGCATAAGCGCGATTTAGGTGTTGGAGTTACAGTACTAAATAAATCTGTACGGACTAAAGAGGTTGCACTGTTCATACATACACGAATGTGTATGGATGTATGCGTGTATGTAAGAGCACATTTGTAATGGCTGATGGTTTTCATAACAACTTTGTAAAAACAATCATATAAAAAAGAATTCACAATTTATGGCTTAATTATAGACTTGTGGCTACGTGCAAAACAACAACAACGACAACGACAAAGAAGTAGCAAGAAATTATAGAATGTCCCTTTTTACTAAATGAACAGGCACAGTTTGGTTTCTTGTTTTGTTTTTTTTTTTTTCTTTCTAATACCACTGTTGTTGTTTCTTCTATTGTAAAGGCGTATTTAAAATATGCTTACGCCTTGTCTTCGTTCCACAACGAAGAAAAAGTTACATACAATAAATAAAACACACAGAAGGAAGCAAGTGAAAAGTTTGTGAACTTTGTTTATAATATTTACCTGTTCTAAATGGTTGTTTTTTGTTTTTGGTGTTGCGGTTAAAATGTTTTAATTGCACGCGATGTCTTTGAAATTATTTCAATGTTTTTTATATAATTTTTAACACTATATTTTTTGTAGGCAAAGCATATTTTCTTTTAATACAAATCACACGTATTTACAACTTATTTTTAACTAAAACACTGCACTGATTTTTAATGTCATTTTCATCTTTCAATTTGATAAATAAACAATTTATTACTGCAGTAGTGATGGCTGGAGAGCTTCCAATGAACTGCATAACATACAAATGAAGTACGATTTATGATGATGCCAGATGTTATAAGTTTGTTGGGCGTAAATCCCTTTTTAAATGCAACTTTATGCAGTCACTTTTACTTATTATTTTTCGATAAAAATGTTTATGGTTTTCTTTCCAATTCAATCTTTGTGTATTCTTATTTGAAACTAAATGATCGGTTTCGAGTGTAGGTATCAGTTTTCATGCCACGCAAACTAACGCAAAATATCACATGGATATTTCTAAGTTGTTGTTGCAACCTTATGAACAATTTGCCGCAAGTAATTGCCACAGTACATGAATATTTTTTTTAAGTTTGATATATTTTTCAACATAACAATTTGTACATAATATATTGTGAACTATTTAACGATTTCAGTTTGACTGATTGGCAGCCCTAGACAAAGACAAAGACAGTTATTTACCAACAACAATTTAAAGAAAACAAACAATAGTAAATAAATGAATACTGAAAGTTCCCGTTACTTCTAAATAAAATATATTCAATGATGGGACATCAAACTGCATGTTGTATATAATGGAATAGTTTCTTCAGATAATTCCATGTGGTGGGTGGATAAAATCTCACCACGGCCACTTTTATCCGCATTCCGATTTGATCGACGTGACAGCCAAGTTACACATAAGAAAATACTAAAACATATCATTAAGTAGATTGTTATGGTTACAAAAACCTGCAAAATAATAATGAAGACAACCTTCGCATTCATATTCAATGAAATTAAACGCATACATACACATTTGCGGATATGTAGGGTGTTTTTTTAAGGCTAAAATTTTTTAATTTAAAATGGTTTCTTTACTACAATTAATTTTCATTATATTTCGAAGTTGATTCAATATAAATAGTCGCACAAGGTGTGATAGAATAATTCAAATTGGAAAGAGTAGAGCCGAAAAATGTCACCTCAAAATATTTTAATTAATTCATATTCAAATTAACAAGTTTTGTATTATCAAGCGTTTGTCTTTACATACGCCCATAATTTTAGTCCGATTACTCTTTTATTATTTTTTGATCACTTGTTAATACGCATGAATTCTTTTTGCTTATTTGAAACTTTTTCCTGGTTTCTTGGAATTCTCAATATTCACAGTATTTTTTGCAGAGAGTCTTAAACAAACACCCCTGTACTTATAACGTAACTTACTATTAGAAGAGCTTTACCAAGCCCAAACAACCACTCGGATCTATTATTTTCCATTGTTCTTTGAAGCCACTTCTTGTTCGCCTCCCGATGTAATTGGGAACGTTTATTAAAATCATATGCAAACTTATCATATGACTTGTTCTTCATGAAAATATATAAATAAATAATATACATATATAAAAATACATTAATCGTTATTTTATCAATAACAAAACAACAAACAACTTCAAGGCCCCGGCGAGATTCGAACTCACGATCTCCTGTTTACTAGACAGGCGCTTTAACCAACTAAGCCACGGCGCCCAGTTGCTACACGTGTGTTAAGAGAGTAACTTGACCTCTTTGCACATTATTGTACATATTCAAAGCTTCAAGAAAGCTTTTTCTGTCTTAAGTAGAATTGCTTGTGTTGGTATCCTTAGGTTGTATAGTTTATTGAAAAAAGTTGCCAGACTTGTGGCGGATAATTACCACTTTACTCTTGTTGTTACTCTTACGTATATGTAGCGGGCACGTCAACGTTGAGGTTGACTTAAACGTTTTATATGTACTGAAACCACGTTAACCTTTATAACTAGTTACGCACATCATTTTACTCAGTAACATCATAATTTTAAAAATGCCAACTTTAGGGAATTTTTAAGGAATTAATTTAACCTGTTTTAATTCTTTGATATATTAAAACGACTTTTGCATAATTGTAATATTTCAAAATAAGGTCTGCTATTTTGCGATTGGTGAATGTTAGAGCTAGTGAATGGGGGAAATTAGCTGGCATATTTTCATTATTTTTATATATCTATTGAATATAGTCTTTAACGTTTTCATTGTATGCACGAGTACTCCTGAAAATAGTGTTTTTTTTTCTTTTAAGAAGTATAACTCCTAAAATCGGGGAAAGCCCCAAATTTTTTTTTTTCATCACACGCTATATGAAGATTTATTTCAGGACCGAGAAATTTATAGCTAATAACTATTTTATTGTGGATTTATAAATACTTGTATTTATATATATTTTCACTGTCTATTCATGAAATTGATATTCTGTATGTTTTAAGTTATGTATACTAATTTCTTACAGAACAATTTTTTTTTTTTTTGAATTTTTGTTGTATGAGAAAAAGTGAATATTGTGATAAAACAATACAACACATAAGATACTTACCAGTTGATCTTGATTAATGGCTGACCTCAATTCCCAAACATAATCGTCCGGTTTGCTTTCTTCGAATGCTTTTAAAACTTTTCCCGGTGAAATCGTATCTTCTTCAGCAAGAGGTTCATATGCCTGAAATCAAATTATAAAACATATACAATAGCATTTATTCAGTGTCATATCTTTGTATGTATGGATTTTGCGAAAACAGAATTTTTGGAAAATACTTGAACTTGGATTATATATTTTCTAATTGACGTTGGATTATATATTTTCTAATCTTACCCGATATTTTACTGAGCACGGGGCTAGTTCTTGATATTTTTCAGAAGTAGTATTACAAAAACAGCGCAAATGAAAATAATGCCCTTGGCAATCAACTTGGGTACAATTTTTTAATGTTCGACGATCAATAAAACTTTTTTCTAACAAAATAAAAAATACATTATTAAAGGTTCTCCTGTACTACTAGCAAAATTTGTTCTTTTAAAAATGTTTCAGTGTTGTACGATAGCAGCACTATAAACAAATATCTTCTAATAATATAAGTTCTACTCACGTTCTATCAATATTGGGTTATGATATAAAACTTCATATCGTGTGTCAAAATTAATCATTTGCTTAACAGCAAGCTTTTCATTATTAGCATTTATAGAAGATAATACAATAGGGCAGAAGCCAACCCGATCATATAAAGACTAAAAATGGCAATATATGATTTCTGTACTGCATTAATTCATTCATTAGTTTACCACAGTCGGTAATATTAGGGAAATTTTCTGAATTGCTCCTGGTTCTATAAAACCAAAATCACCACCTACTATACGACCCATCTTTATAAGTAATAAAATTATCAATATGTACAGCATTAACAGCAATTTCAGCTCACCTTTCGCATAATCATATCGGGAGTAACATTTACACAGCAATAACCGTTTGGTCTTATACTATATGCTAGCGACTCTTCACACTCATCCAAATTTCCCATAGTGACATCTATGCGCATACATACATATTTATTATCAATATTGTAAAATTTTATTTCAAAATTGATTTACCAAATATTATTCCAATATCTTTCGGTTTAGGCACTCTGGTTGTTATATTAATAATTTGCAGGGATCCCTGAACTTCATTGATTATTAATATGCATCTTATATAGACCAGCAGCAAATGGCTTAAATGAAAAATATTTTATTACATATTTATATTTTGGGAATTTTGTGTTGTTACATTTTGATCTAGTACCACTATGCAGCGAACGTTATATAACGGAACTAAAGTAGCAATACATCTGGCCACCCTAAAAGGTGAGACAAAAGCTTTCTGCTGAATATTCTGACAATCAGTTGTTTTGTTAATTTTGTCTTGTTGAGTTGCTTTTAATTTATGCCAAAAAGAAAAATATAATTTTAGGTACTGTTTTTGTTTTTAAAACACACAATAGATCAGCTGCAAGCAATTCAAAGAAATATGGAGGAAACACTGGAATTCCGGGATTTTAATCTCATCAAAAACTTTAAGTTTGATGATGAAAAGGTATCGACTGTCACTTCAAGGGAACAGGTGTGTGTTGCATATTTTTAAGTAAATTCTTGAATGCATTTAAAATACATTTATTTTTAAGCAAAAAACTGAAAATTCTATAGAGAAATATTTCGATCGCTTTCAACAAATAGGTATGTTAGATGAATATTTTACTCGTTACTACAGGGGAGAACATCAAAGATTTTTGGAAAATATGTTGCATCGTTTACCGAGCAATTATGAATGTTTAGACTGCAGCAGGCCATGGTGCATATATTGGATTCTACAAGCTGGGCACGTTTTAAATTTTACTTTTTCGCCGGAAATATTGGAACAAGTAGTACAATTTTTAGACAAGTATGTAAGCAAGTTGAACCGATGATATGATATTTAATACCGTTATTATGTTAAGATGTCGTCATCCACGAGGTGGTTTTGCAGGTGGCCCAGGACAATATCCTCATTTGGCTCCCACATATGCTGCTGTCAATAGCTTGGCCATGATTGGCACACCAAGTGCATTTAGAGCTATTGACCGCGATTCTTTGGAAAGATTCCTTTTTGCTGTAAGGCTGCCAGATGGCTCCTTTAGACTTCATGTTGATGGCGAATGTGATGTACGTGGTGCCTACTGTGCTGTTTCTGTGGCAAAATTAACCAATATGCCGCAAGAAACGACAAGAAGTCTTTTCTATCAAACTGGAGATTGGATAAGCAGTTGCCAAACTTATGAGGGTGGTTTTGGAGGAGCTCCTGACCTTGAAGCTCATGGCGGTTATACATTTTGTGGCATAGCTGCTTTGGCATTGTTGAATGAAGGCCACAAATGCAATCAGGAACAATTATTGGTAAATAAAACTAACAGTTAAATAATTCGAGTGCTATTGCAACTGTGTTTTTAAACAGAAATGGACCCTACAACGGCAAATGGCTTACGAAGGAGGATTTCAGGGTCGTACCAATAAATTAGTCGATGGTTGCTATTCCTTTTGGGTCGGAGCTACTATATCTATAACACAGGCTATCATGGCAAAAGATGGTAAGGTGATTTCAAAGGCGTTATTCGACTTAGGAGCCTTACAAGAGTACATTTTGCTGTGTTGCCAAAAGCCTAACGGCGGCCTCATAGATAAACCTGGAAAGTAAGATTTTTTTTATTTACTTAACGCTAAAAATGAAATATGCTATTTAAACTGTCCTTAGACCGCAAGATCTCTACCACACTTGCTATACTCTCAGTGGTGTATCTATAGCTCAACATTTAGAATCAGCTTCAAATCCAGCTGTATTGGGTGACCCAAACAATGAACTAATGCCTACTCATCCTCTGTTCAATGTTTCCCTGGAAGCTGTTGCTCAAAGCACACATTTTTATGACCAGTTAAATAGAATTCGTTCCTGTACACTATCAAATAGCAGTTCTAATGATGGTGATGATGATGATGACTCTCTGAATGAGGAATATCCTACTTCAACAACAAACTAATATAATTTTCATAGTCCTTGTATATACATATTTTTTTAAATGTCAAGGAAACCTAGTAAAAAATTTTTACCTGCATATTATATACTGCATACTTTTGAACTGGTTTTATTCGCGTAAAGAAGTGAGTTAGAAATAAAATAAATAGCCTTTTCCCTGCAACTAAATTAAAAACACTGAAATATGTATGTGTTCTTTTGAAAGTTGAAATGTTATTTCCTGAAAACTCAACTGTGACTAGATTATTATAATCATAATTGATAGTTGAGATATAATAATTAGTAATATTTGGATTAAAATACGTTAATAGCTTTTCATTAGACATCAAACAAACCAAACTATCCAACTCAATATTAGAATAATAAAAGTCAAACGCCCAATACTTCTTCCATATACAGATTTCATGAACTCAAGTTTTTAATGGGTTGTTTTCTATACAAGCAAAGCCTTGGTTTGTATTTTTAGTACACTGAAAATCTGATACTATTTTAACATATTCTCAGTCGTCTGCTACACGTTTCACGGTATAAATCTTGCAGCACTTGGCAGAAAAATGATCGGTCTATTATATCATCCATGAACTTACTTGATATCAAATGATGAGAGGTATATTCAACTTCTATAAGAGCTCAGCAAATTTATAAAATCTTGTACAAGCTTTATGAAAAGTTTATCTGGCAGCCCTATTCGCAAAGGTGATTATTTTGTATTTGTTAGTACTCACTGCATTTGTTTTGTTTTTTTGCTGCTTGGCGCCTTTCCACCAAATAAAAAAAACAATTGACATCCAGTTGTCAATTTGTTCTACAGAAATTACATATTTTACACACCTTTTATCACAGAAAACTCGAACACAAAATTTATTAAAAAAAACATAGTGGCAAATTTATAAGCAATGACTACATTGGAATTGTGTGATAAGTATTTTGATACCCGCGATGTGTATAAATTATTTGATGTTGAGAAGACTGCAACCGGTAAAACCATTAAAAAAGCTTATTACAAGTTGTCTCTCCTAGTACATCCAGATCGTGTACCAGAATCTCAGAAAGACACAGCTACAGAAAAGTTCAAGCTTCTTTCGAAGCTCTATCAAATATTGGCCGACAAAGATAAAAGGGCGCTGTACGATGAGCAGGGAATCATAGATGACGACGATGATAATCTGGAGGGCAAACTCAATAGTTGGTTAGAGTTGTGGAAAAAACTTTTCAAGCCTTTGACAGAAGAAGATATAACCAATTATGAGAAATCTTACGTTGGTTCGGATTTAGAGAAGACCGACATTAAGAAAGCCTATATGTCTGGCAAAGGGTGTATTAACCATATGATTAATTCAGTTCCATTTATGAAAGTTGATGATGAGCCGCGTATGCAAGAAATTGTTAGGGAATTAATAAAAGCCGGTGAAGTACCAGAGTACAAAGCGTTCACCGAAGAGCCAGAACAAAAACGTAAAAGACGCCATAAGAAATATGCTCGCGAATCCAAGGAGGCTGAAGAAATTAAAGCTAAACTTTTGGCACAAAATAAAACCCGAGCTGAGGCTGCTAGCTCTAGTTCTATGTCTGACGGAGGAAGTTTAGAACAGGCTATTATGGCTAGGCAGAAATCTCGCGAAAATGGATTTAATACTCTAATGGATAAGCTAATAGAGAAATATGGTAATGAAGATGACGGTGATGTTGTAGACTTGAACGCATATGAAAAAGTCAACAAAGGTAAAAGGAGGTCCCAAAGAACACCCAACAGACATAAGAATGATAGCCCCTTGCATGCTGTCAAGAATGGCAAGGTTAAGAAACGTTAAAATTAAGATCATGAAGTTTTTTTCTTTCTTTAAAATAAATTATACATACGAATTGTTTTATTTCTTTGTATTTAACCGTAGTTTATTGGTATTATTTCTGATACTTTCTTGAGAATATAGTTCAGCTTTTATCTACATACATACATATTTGCGCTTGGCGTGTCTATCATTCCAGCAGGGTATCTACCACTAGATGCATGTCATCTACCATAAAAACATATATGATTGATGCCAATTTGGTATTATTGTTCGTCAGGATTGTCCAGGTAACAACACACCCATTATTGTATGAATGTATAAAAAAAAATTTTTGAGAAATTGTCCGCCGAAATATTGCGGTATGTGCCAAATGCGGTAAATGTATAGATATTAAGACATTTTCCAAATGATGTTTTTAGTAAGGGCAGTAACAATAGTGACAAATGGTTGGAACTTGTGACACTTTAGAAATTGCAGAACCGCGTTGTACTTAAATCAATAATTACATAAATGTACACTTTGTTGCAAACCTAGATCTACTGTTAAATAGGTATAGAATAAATATTGCGATTGATTCTATCGATTGCATTGGAATCAAGAACCCGCTCTTTAAATCTTCTGCTTGAGTGTAGTGAATTCTATACGTATATATAGTATTGCACAACTAAACAAAATCACACAAAAGTGTTGCTTTCGTTTCATGAGCATGACCTTTAAGCTGATGCTATTGTTAGTTAAAGCAAAGAGATTGGCTAAATATATTCTGATTACGAAGTTGTCTACATGTCTTCCAACTGGGCTTATGATTGTGTTAAAGAATACTTTAAACTTTGCTTTCTACAAATTTGCCCACATATCCAATTGGTATAGTTGGGCCTTGGTTATCCTTAATTTAATAACAGGAATAACATGTGCATATATATTTAAATATTTCACTGCACACGGTGTACGAGGGAGAAAAACGGATGAAACGTATTAGTTAGATTGCAGAAGGAATTATAGATCAGTTTTGATTTCGTTCAGAAGTCAAGGATATACAGTGCATTTGCGCTTGTCCTATGAATTTAACCAGCGCTAATGTGAAAAACTTGCAATATTTTTTATTGGACTTGTATTATACGTTGTTAAATACATAAATGAAATGAAATATAAAACCAACACCATAGACATACCAAAATGGTATCTGTACTGCATATTGAATTTAGCTAGAAAGTTTAATTTTGTAGGACTTACCTATTCAGGAAGATATTCTTATCTAGCTGAAGACTCGATTGCTATAAATATGAAGAAGTTTAACCGATGTTTCCTCTTTTAATCGGAACTGAAAAAAACTAGAGTCTGAACTTCCTTCATGAGTATTTTTACTGCGGTCAATATATTCCATTGTACGCAAGTATCGCGCCAAAAACGTGTAATTTATAAGATTTCTCTGGCAACACTGAAACAGTATAACAAAAACTTCACCAAACTACTACTACATAAGCAACGCTGTAGTGTAGAAGAAATTTTGACTTTATGTAAACAAAAATAAACCAAATCAAAAAAAATAAAATAAATACATTCAGCTCAAAAAGTTTATTAAAATGACTTTAGAAACTACAGACAAATGTCGATTATGTTTAGTGGAAACAGAAATCGTTAAGACTTATGAATTGTTCAAGAACAACAACGGTATATCCTTTAAACTAGAAGCTGATCAGAATGATGAATTTAGCAACTTAAAATTGTACGAAAAAGTGGAATACTGTTGTGGCGTGAAGGTAAAATGTCATCAAAATATTGAAACTGTTTGTTATATTTATTTATTTTAGCTGCATAATAACAAAAAAATGCCCACCCGAATTTGTGGAAAATGTTTCAATACGGTACACATGTGGTTTAACTTTCGACAAATGTGTTACAACTCCCAAGTGTTTTTGACAACACAGATCAAAGAAGTTGTAGATATAGATCAAGAACTAGAAGACCTGCAAACTATACGCTCAAAGTTGAGCAATAAGACTCAAGAAGATGTAATTGATTGCATAGAAGGTGAATATCCCGAGAATGTAGCGTTCCGCAACAAAGATGGCGATAGTCATTATATGGATGATAATGCCTATGATGATGTTTATGATGAATTAGAACACAACAATGTTGGCAGAAATAAACCTGGGAAAATTACTAATATTCAGAATGATGAATTGGTGAGTATGGCGCAAATTATTGACGAAAAAGCTGCTCAGGTTGAAGAACTCACTGCTGAAGATTATGAAGAAGCAATTTCGTATCTTAATGCTGAAAATGATGAAGAGCTGGAAGAGTTTATAGATTATTGTGCCACAAAGAATGTATCGATAAGACAATTGAATTCGAAAGCTACGATGCAATACAGACCGCGCGTTGCTAAGCGTCGACCAAAGTATGATAAGGATCAGATTAAGACAGTTAAGCTACCGAAGCCTTCGACATATATGTGTAATATTTGCGGAAACGTTTACAGTAAGAAACCATTGTTCCAGCACCATATGCGGATGCATTCTGATGTCAAACCATATCAATGCGAGTAAGTTGACATAAACAACTCTGTCAAATGTCGTTTCTAAAAATTACATGTTTCCCCTAGAATTTGCACAAAGTCGTACCGTATTATGAGTGATTTAAGGAACCACATGTATCGCCACACAGGTGAAAAACCTTTTAAATGTAAATATTGCGATCGTCACTTCATGGATCGCAGTTCTCGACATAGACATGAAAGGTAAAATAAAATAATAGCATGCCTTCACTGAGTTATTTATTCCCCTACTCTATTTAGAATCCACACAAACTCGAGGCCATACAAATGTAACATCTGCGCAAAGAGCTTCACTTACTCGGCTATTTTGAAAAATCATTTGAAATTACATTCTGGGGAAAAGGATTACGTGTAAGTTAGATAAACCCGGTATTTTTGAGTTTAATCGTTTGATTTTACAATTTTTTTGCAGATGCGCGATTTGCAATAAATCCTTTACTTTGGCACATCAGTTAAAAGCTCATATGCAAACAATATCACATAAGCAAAAAGAAGCTGCATTTGAAGCGTCGGGATATAAAATTCTATATGAGACAGCTGTTGATATATAATCTACGAAAACAAGGATGTTAGTTTTTTAACATCTAAACAACAGAGTTTATAATGGACTGTATATACAAAGAAATGCGAACAGAAATTTACAATAAATAATTAAAGCACACAAATAAGTTATAGCATTTACGTATTAATATTTATTAAGTTTTAGCTTAAAGTTTACAAAAATGGTTTCGCTGCTCAACGTATGATGTACAACTGTGCTTTGTGTGCAGTGGTCTTGTTATGCGCCTGTAGTTGGTGAGGTAATTTAAATGATTTCGAACAAGTATCACATCTAAATAAATGGTAAACTATTTATGAAAATTTATTTTAACATATACACATACTTTCTTAATATTTACCTGTATGATCTTTCCCCTGTATGAACTGAAAGATGTTTTTTTAGTGTAGTGGCCAAAGAAAATGCTTTGCCGCATTGTTTACACTGAAAAGGTTTTACATTGGTGTGTATTCTAGAAAAGAGCAATACAAATCAATATATATGGATGAAATTATTTTAGTTGAAAGGCAAAATTATAGAAAGTTACATAGTAAGAAAATACCTCTCATGTCTTATATGCGAACTGCGATCACTGAAACGTCTTGCACAATACTGACATTCAAAGGGCTTTTCGCCTGTATGTATACGCATATGAGCTTGCAAGTTGCAAGCTGTTATAAAACGTTTAGAGCACAGCCTATTCATAGAATAATTATATAAATAGTTTAATTATAGAACAAAAGCCAAAGGTTTTTTAATAAAACTTACTCGCACTCATGCTTCTTTTCCTGTCGATGTATTTTCATATGGATATTTAAAACTTGACGATTGTTAAAATGGTTGCCGCATAGATCACAAATCCATACCTGAGCTTCAGATGTTCCTTTTGAGGACAGCTTAACCTTAGCATTTTTTTTAGACGTTTTGGGATTAATTACTAGCAAGGATGAATTATGAAGAGACGCGTTACTACTATCATCTATTAAAAATTCATCTACTATATATTCTGTTTGCATGTCAGTAGTTTCGATAGATAATCTACTGTCCTCATGCATCTCTATAAAATCATACTCCTTTGTGGCAACAGTAGAACTCACTTGTTGTTGACTATCATCCCTGTCAATTTCTAATTGCTCCAATACATCTTTTTTGCTTTCTTTTCCGGGACTAAGAGGTTCAGAGCTATCATACGGTTGTTCATAAATTTCTATTGGGTTTTCACCATCAACATTTTCTTCTTGTTTAATTTTTTCCTTAAATTCAATTGACACGAATTCATCTTCTTCCTCAAAATCTCCACCACCTTCGCTTGTTTGTTCATTTTTATGATAATCTTGAGTATTAGGACTTCCTTTGCAATATTCGTTATCGTCGCTTATAGTTTTGCCTAAAGTGTCAACTTCTTTTGCGCCACTTATTTGATGTACACCTGATTCTGAATAATTCAATAAGTCTTCCTCTTCCACAACACTGTGTATGTCAATTTCATTGATGTCTTCATCATCGTGTTCTATCAAGTCGTCTGAATTACTATTTAATTTCTTCCGATATTTTGTTACTGTCTCCTCAGAGTATGCTCCTTGTATCTTAAGCGGTTTATACTGCATAACTACATTTAAATCTTCGGATTCTGTCATTTCAATGATATCATTAGATACTTCTGACGGATTCTCTAATTGCAGTTCTTGGGGCTTGAATAGATCACTGGCTGATTTGGTGCGTTGCAATATCGATTGCAAATATGTATCCGAAGCACGGCACGTTTTACGAAAATAAACAGCATATTTTACCATTGTTAAACATTTCTTGCAAATTTTTTGCGGCAAATTATCATTAGACTTCATCTAAAAGTTACGCAAACAAAGATCAAACTATTCATTCGAAATCTTGTTCATAGTTTTCTAGTCATTTGTCTTACCGTTATACCGGAACATTCATATATTTGCTTTGGCAGCATTTTATCCTCCTTAAAAATGTTGCGCATTGGCTCACCTTTTCCATCAGTTTGCTTAGTTTCTTCTTCGGCAAGACACACACGACAGATGTTCCACGTTATATTTATTTCCATGTTTTAAATTTTTTTTACTTGATATTACAAAGAGCTATACTTAAATTTTTTCAACAAAAAGCAAAACTTAGGGTGATAATTGTCTACATGAAACACAAATGTCGTACAGAATTTTGTGGAAAAGAATATGAAAAACTAAACATGCATTAACACAGGGTTGTTATATTGTACAGTAAAAAAACAGAGTTCGATTTACACGTTTGCACACTGACAAGCCTATAACGATATATTTGGAGGATTCACACTGTAGTCATATAGTCATGTCATAAAATAATAGCACTAAAAATATGACAAGTGTGAACAACCCGTCATAACTTGGACTGCTAAATAAAGTTGGATATATAAAATCTAACAGCTGCTGCCTTGTTATGAGTTGAATAAGTTTTTTTGCGGCGGCATATGGAAAAATGTTCAGTGGCTGCCAGCTACGTAATTTAAACCAGAAAAATTTTTCCATTGTATATATAGTTTTTGCGTTTTAGTGCTCCTTTAATTTATTTTATGTTATAAAAATGTGATTTAATATGCAGACATATAGATATGAATAATTTTTTATCCGCTTTTTAGTCGTGTAACATATATAATTAACGGCGGGAAACACATACTACCGTCGTCTCTCTTAAAGATTTTCAAAGTTCGACTTATATCTCCAGAGCTATTTTATGACAACACAAAAACGTACCTGCAAAAGTGCTTTTGTTTTAAGACTTTTTTTATATGCAGCACAACAACTTTTTTAAACCAGTCTAAAATGTTATGACTCTATGACAATATGACTAAATAGCACGAAGTGTGAATCCCCCAATTGTTAATATTTGCTTAACCATACGCATGAATCAGCTAAAAAAAAAACTGAAATCGTACTTACAACAATTTTCTTTTAAAACGTTTTAAATTTTAAGCATTTAATGGCATAAAAGCAATAGACTTCAATTCTTTCTTATATAGTACTCGATTGGTTTTTGAAGGATTGTGCATAAACTGGGACTAGTTTGAAGTTTACTTATGATTTAGTATAAGAACCAATGGTATATAGACATATAAACATACTGAACACGCAACATATACAGCAATATTTCTATTAATTGTTAGATACTGCTTAGTCGTACAAAATGAATTAAATAGTCTTAAAGAGAATCTTTCTTTATAGCATAGTATTTTTAAGGTGACAACAAATTGTCGATACCAAAATTCACTTCAGCAGTAGTCATATAAATTTATCAAGAACGATTTTTAGAAATTATTAGCAATAAGTCTCAATTCCCGATCACTACCTGATATTTTTTGAATGGAGGCGAACTGCATTTTCGTATTTTAATAACAGATCACCTACCTGTTCGCTGAAATTCTCAACAAAACCTGGTTACCATACTTTCCACTTGAAGTTCACCTCTTTTAACGTCTCTCTTCAATACCCACACTCACTACTCACATTTCTTCTAACATTATGTGCCACTGCTAGCACCATCTTGACAAGTATAAGCCAGGTTAAGAACGTCTTACCATCAAACTAATACACCTCAACTGAATATTTAACAAACAAAAAAAAAAAAAAAAACAAAAAGAGAGCACCTGTGGCACAAGTCAGTCTTGGGAGAAGCGTGATTAAGTAAACATCTTGTAAGCCGGTGAAGCGCTACATAAAAGTATATACATATAAATTTAATTTTTTTTGTTAACGGAAAAAAGTGTATAGCAAAAAAAATATTTTAAAGAGCAGTTTTAAGCCAAACGCGATAAAACCATTAATAATAAGATTGGTGCAAGAAAATAAATGCACAGATAAAATGAAGAAAAATATGTAAGCAAAAATAGAAATAAAAATATTAATTAAAATGTACAGACGACTTTCACTACGGTTCAAAGCACAACAAACTCCAATTTGATAATTAAAAATACTACCTACAAAAGTATAAAGTTTTCTGGTAAAGCTTAAACACTGAAGACTTTTTTCCTATTAGCGACACAACAAAGCAAATAATGACGATGTGAACGAGCTAAAACTAAGAAAACATTTAAAAAATTCTCACATTAAACTATCACCCATCCTTCATGGCACACGTATACATACATACATATATACACATATTGCAAATGCAATATTTTCAATGGATGCTTCCCATGCAAACTTCCATCCATAAATAAAATACTTTTGTAAGTATTTGTCTTTGTTAATTACATACATTCTCTATGTAATTCAATGAATTAAATAAAATATTAAATCAATGGATTTTAGTAGTTCCATAAGAACGGCGGTAGTTGTGAAATTTAAGACTGATAATACAAACACAAACATATTAAATAAAAACTAAATTACAGAGTTTCATTCAATCGCAAATTTAGATATTAAACAAAAGAAAAATATATCTACAAGCAGCACAACAACCTGAATAAACAACATAAACAGTGTTGCCGAGTTATTGCTCTTCGGAGTGATACTATTCTCAAGTAAAAAAGGAATCTGTTTTTGAAATTTCCGAAACACTTCCACAATATAATGTTACGGAAAAACAAGCAATTTTTCCTGATTTATAGTTCATAAACAGAATTAGAGAGAGGCGGATTCGTCGAAGTTATTCCTTAATGCGAGCATGCAAAGGCGAGGAAACCCGGCTTTTTACCCGTAACTCAAGACCTTGCAGTAGTTAAGAAATTTTAAGAAGTATATTCTCGTTGCACTCTTGAAGCACGTGATTTCTAATGACAAGTTAGTTTGAAATTATAAATATTTCAGCTGAAATGAAAAGTACAGCCTGCTTGAATCCAAATAATATAACATTTTAAGCTTAATTTGTGTTAAGAAATACAATTAGATTTTTATTCGTGCATTTTATCCAAAAATAAACGAATTTTGTTACAGGTTTTTTTTGTTATTTTTTTCATTTTAGTCCGTTTGCTGAAAAATATTGCGTGTATGTATATATGAGATTTGCTATCTTTTCCTTCAACTTTAACTACAAAATAATTTTTTTTAAATAACTCAAAATATTTTGTATATTAATTCAAAATATTTTGTATAAAATATTAATAAAATGGCACAGAAAGTTTATTCTATTGAATGAAATATTTGACATGCATATCAATACGTATTAAGAATCTGTATATATTCGGCTCTGTTATATGCTTCACTAGAATTTAAATTATGTTATTTCGGGAAATTTTGATATACTTGTGATTTTTTATAATTTTGGAATATTCATGTGTACTTCCATATTAGCCACTTCTTTAACTTGGATTTCCAATCCCTTTTTCTTGTTTGACTGATTTATTGGTGCATTTTTAAAATAATGTAATTTGTTCTTTTCTCCATAACACTTATGTCGAAAATTTTTGTAGTATCGCGTTAATCCCATCATCCCCAGTTCAATTTGGTCTCACACTTTTCTATTTAATTCAGAATAATACACGGTAACACTGAAAGCATCACTAGAATTGTTCTTTTTTTTACAGCTCACGTCTCTCACCTGTGTAACGTGCAATAAAAGCGATTGCACCGTTAGAAGTGCCCATTTATGTATTGTATGAGATTTAATATACATATGAGAAATTTATTCATAATTGCTTTAAGTAGGAGCTCTTTTATATTTCCAAGTTTATGAGCTACACAATACAAAGAATTCAAAAACAGCGCACAATAAATACATGAGTCTAATTCACTCACTACTACATTCAGCGCACACCGTGTTAAGCCAAGAAATAATAAAAATTATGACAAATTGTACAAGAACAAAATCAGATTGTAAAAATATAAACGAATGCAGCTGTTTTAATTAACAATAATAAAAGCACATGTCGACCCATTAGGGCGAATTAATCGTAAGCGGAAAATTAAACATCTTTCTGAATATATTTTTTTATTAATTCCATGTGTAGGTGAATATCTGTGTGTGTACACGTATGTGAAGGGTGCGCCATTTGAAAGTTTAATTTAAAAAATGCGATCAAACAAAAACGGTTTAAAATTTTGCCAATTTCCTTTTTTGCTGTGAGGTATAAATGTTTCGATCAGAGATAAAATCTTATTATATTTATGTGGCTGTCGCGGCTGGCCTCACAGTATCTCACAGAATAGAATGACAAAAGTATTGCCAGATTCGAAATAACCGGTGGTTAAAGTTTATGCCGATAGATGGCCCACCAGAGAAACAACCTATTTTCGGTTGCGACATAATATTTTCTAATGTATTTTGAAAGTTATTAACAATTGGGCTGAATATACTTATAAATATCGGTAGATCCATGGTTAATATTGAAATTCCATCATTATATGAAACAAAATATGCGGTTACATTCTAATGAATGCAAGTCGTTTATGCTAGATTGTAGTTGAGGGATCCAGAGCACACATATGTACGAGTATGTAAGTGTGTGTATGTGTAGCATGCAACATTCAACAATGAGAAGAAAATAATGCAACAAACCAATAAACATTTTAGCAATTGTATGAAAAATCTAATGCACATCGATATATGCATACACATGTACATATGTTCATATGTTTGAGCATGTGTGTGTGTGAATATGTGTACAAGTGTAGTATATCATTATTGTCAGAAGAAAAGCAGAAAAATTCTTGAGAGAGACGACTACCAACGAAAATATAATACAAGAAATTTCAAAGCATTAAACAAAATTGTTTATGTATGTAATATGCATGTCATTTATATATGTGTGTGTGTGTAAAATAATAATAGAAAATATAGTTGGAAAGCACTTAATGGAATTCCACTTGCATGTATGCGGTTAAATTTAATAAAAAGGTAAAATCAACATGGGAAATCACTGCAATAACAAAATTGTTATGCCATCTTTAAATTAACTTTAATCAAAAATATTGTTAATGAATGCCTAATAAAACATGTGCATATGTAAAGGGTCTTTCATTAAGCGCCTGCATGTGAATTTAAATAAAACAGAATGTGTGGGAGATATCATCGAACTTTTTTACTCGGTTGGCTGGATAAATGACAACTATTTTGCGAGATGTAGTTTCAACAAGATGTCCGTTATCAACTGTCAAAGTTCTACATATTTGTTAAGCACTTGACAACTTTCGATAGTGATATCGGAATCAAAGGGTTCTCGATCAAAACATTTGATCAGAAAACGAGCTCGTAGAGCTTCCCATTCGCTTAGTTTGTAGCAGTGAATAATTCGATTTCGATAGTTCGTAATTGATTTTTATATCGAGCTATTGGTCACATTAAAAAAATCATATAAAGTTCATTTGATAATCTGCTCAATAGCCGAAAATAAGTGGCTTCGTGAATATGTGACTAAACAAGATTTTATATAATCTCATAATGTTTAAGTTCCCAACATCTAGCCCAACGTGTCTCTAATTTTTTTTATTCTTTTAAAATAATGGGGTGCTCAAGGTTTTCGCTTTAATAGAAATATTTACTTGATTCACTCGTGTGAGTGAATTGTGATTAAAATTGGAATAATTAATAATTTTTTTTATTCAATTTTCATTTATGATTCCTGTACACAAAATTCCACTGCGATTATTTTTGAATCAGATGTGGACCAGTTTCATTGTAATAACATTATAGTCGGTCAAAATATATATACTTTTTCGGCTTCATTAGGAGATTTAAAAATGCTTAAAAACTAAACATAAAAGTTATTTATTCATGTGCAAAGAAAAAAATTTTGGCCTTAATTAACGTCAAAACGATCATCGAACGAACAATACAAGAAAAGCCATCATCCAAAGCTTTACAACGTAAAAAAAATATATATTTAAAACCTCTATAAAAGCTATTAAAATTATAATTGATACATATGTACATACATACATTCAGATGTGTAAACATACTTTTAAAAATTTCACAGGTTATGCTTAAAATGCTAATTTTGTATTAAAACTGGAAATTTGATTAACAAATTTCTTTATTTGTATACGAGGTAACAAAATAATTGCAAAACAAAAGCCGCTACGAAATCAAAACACTTAAGAAATAAATCAATCAAGTCCTCTAATGCTTTTAAAGAAATGAAAGATAGATAGATTTACTTAGAAAAGTAATAGGATATACATATGTACATACACAAGAACATAAGTATGTATACAAATCTATGTATATAATTTTTTTTTAAACTAAGCCAGATGCTCATTGATGACCTCTACTAGTGCGTTCGTATGTGTTCCACGCAACTATGAACATTCCTATTGTGAATTTTTCTCGAATTTTTCAAAAATATAAAAGTATACATATGCATGTATAATATTCAAAAGACAAGTTATAATTTCTAATAAATTTTATTTTCAAATGTTGCTATTTTCTATTGAAAAGAGTAGGAAATGTAGAATTCTTTTTTAGAAATGAAAACTAGATTTTTAATGATTACAATACTAGTTTATTACACTATTTAACTTTTATGTAATAAAATCTTCGGCTATTCTTTTGAAAACCAAAACATACAACTCGAAATTTACATACTGTATATCATCAGTTTGTGACTTATTAACAAACTTTGCCCTTAAAATAAATTTTGTAAAGTGGTATTCGAATTATATGAAGAACTACTTACAAGGTATGTTCTGTTCCCCTGCATAAATAAAGTAAATCAAAGAATGAAGTAAGGAAATCATTCAAGATTAGGGGAATTTTATTTTAGCATGAAATTATTCACGGAAAGTTTTTTCACTGTACAATAAGTAAAGGTGAATTAAAAAATATGTTTTCAGTTTTAAGCTCAGCACTTAATAAAAATCCAAATAGTAAAGAAGGTTTTTAAGATTTAAGACACTTCGTTTATAGGGATATATATATATATATATATATATATATATATATATATATATATATACATATATATATATATATATATATATATATATATATATACATATATATATATATATATATATATATATATATATATGTATATCAGCCGTTGTCATTTATTTATATATGTACATGGCCCCCTAAGCGAGGGAGGAAGGACCATATATTTAAATTCATTTACTCATATGTATATCATACAGGAATGCGCTTCAGCGAAGCAATTCTGTAAGACGTGATAGTTTTTTATTGCCTACCAATTTAAGGTGTAGTTTTGTTGAGATTGGAAATCTTATTTTGGCATTTTTGTCAGTTGTGATATCTTCGATTTTAGGTTATACCTAATTTTCAACACGCCCTTTTTTGTCTCAGGTAACGATACAAAAGTTTGTATTAAAAATAATATACATTATGCAGATACATACTATGTATGTACATATGTGTGTAACAGATGTGTTTTAGAAAATAATATAAAATTATAATGAAATCGATTAAAATTCCAGCGGCCAATACACAAACATACTTGTGTAGATTAGAAATACATATGTATGTATGTATATTAAAAATATATTATTATACATATAATTAATGATCATTATAGATCATTTTAATACTAATTTTTTAGGTATCTATGCTTGTTTGTATAGACATACATGCATGTAAATATGTATAAGTTATTGTTATTAATTCAATGATAATTTGAAATTTCTTTATACTAAATAAATTTCTTTAAAGTCCGAAAAATAAATTATATCGTTATAAACGCATGTTATACACACATGTTATATGCTTGCCTACGTGTGTGTAAAAGCATATGTATGTGGGCTTGTAAGCAAACACATACATACCTCTGGACCCATGTGTGTATGCATGCACAATATAATCTTTTACCGTTATGTCTAATGCAACCAAAGTTGACAAATGTCACGATAATACTGTAAGACAGTCAGTGTGAGAGAATGAATAGGTTTAAAAGATGAATGTAAAAAACAAATAAAAAAATGCAGCATGGAAATTTAACAAACTTAATTACAAAAAATACTAAGCCGAAAATATAGTTAGTTGTCTTCTTTATAATATAATATGTAAATTGTATGTAAAAGTTATTATGCACATAAGTATATTCCATATAAATATCTACGTATGAGCATACACACACACATATGTATGTAGTACGTTCATAACCGCATACAGTGGCTTAAAGCTACAATCATTACATATACTGTAATGGAGGATTTTTTTTTATCAATCGACGAACAACTTTCAAAAATAGTTTGAAGTTGAAAATACACAAAAATATTTTTAGTTTAGTATTTTATTCAAAAATTAATTTTAAAAAAAGTATAACATAACATAAAAACCTTTATAAAAGATTTATATGATAAAGAGTATAAAAGATTTATATGATAAAGAGTAATAAATAAGCTTCGTCAATTCGACAAAGAGTAGCATCCAGGGTTAAGATTTAGTTTGAAATATAGTTTAAAAATTTTAAAACACGTTTCTTAAGAAAATCGAACTAAAAAGTTAAAAATTAATTTTGAAATAACCTTAAAACAATGGAGGAGGGAATAAGTTCAATAATAATTATTACTAATTTCAGCTTATGAATATGATTTTTTAAAGACTCAGACACTCTACTTTAATATACTCGTACACTAACACAAATAATACCAACTTTCGAAAGCAATTTCTATATATGCGATGCATTTACATACATATATCCATTCGTATTGACCCTTAAGAGATTGATTTAATGTCTTCGAATAAGGTCACATTTCAAGGGAACAAAATTTGCTTAGAAATAAAAATATCTAACTTTAATAAGCGACTTTAAAACAGTGTTATTATTCGAATTGTACTATATATATATATATATATATATATATATATATATATATGTATATATATATATATATATATATATATATATATATATATGTATATATATATATATATATATATATATATATATATATATCACATATCTACATTTTTTCTTTTATTTTTAATTGTAAATTAGATGTTTAGATGAAAAGAAAATATGTATATGTATGTATGTATGTATATATTTTTTAAAACGCAAGCACAAGTCATCAAACGAAATATAAAATTTTTTCTAATTCTTTTTTTTTTTTTTTTTTTCTTTACAGCATACGCTACGAATAAATATGAAAAAAAACAATAACTAACGCGTTGAAACCGGTTGATAAATAGTTAATGATGGTAAAATAACATGCTTGGAAAAACGCATGAAAAATGTTACTGATCTTGGTCGGAGAAATCAATGAAAAAGAAAGTGAATATTTTGAAACAAGTCATAAGAGAAGAGATACTCATATAGAGAAAGAAAAATTTATTAAAATCAAGATTTTTCTTATGCAAACGTTGAAATTGGACAATAACGTTATAGCAAATAAAGTTCTGCTGCATAAACGCAAGTGAAAAATTTTATTATACCATTATATTCAAATCGAAGAAAAAAAAACGAAACCAAACAAACGTTTTTAGCGGATTCGGACACGTGCAACAAAAACAAACGTAAAGATTTTCATTTTCTTATATACATTCTTATACCTATGTATACACAAATATTCACAAATGTTTAACACAATGCGAGAAGACGATATAGAATTTGCCATTAAGGTAGTCATAGTGGGCAATGGCGGTGTAGGCAAATCTTCTATGATACAACGATACTGTAAAGGTATCTTTACAAAAGATTACAAAAAGACTATAGGTGTGGATTTTCTAGAGCGGCAAATCGAAATCGATGGTGAAGATGTGCGCATAATGCTATGGGACACAGCTGGTCAAGAAGAATTCGATGCCATTACCAAAGCCTATTATCGGGGTGCCCAAGCATGCGTCCTAACATTTTCCACAATAGATCGAGCATCTTTTGAGGCCGTGCGAGACTGGAAACGTAAAGTAGAAAACGAATGTCAAGAAATTCCCACAGTCATAGTCCAAAATAAAATTGATCTCAACGATCAGGCGGTAGTTACAGCCGACGAAGTAGAATCTTTAGCCCAACAATTGAATTGTCGCCTCATAAGAACATCGGTGAAGGAAGATGTTAATGTGGCGTCTGTATTTCGTTATTTGGCCACCAAATGTCACCAGCTAAGTCAGGCGTCTTATACAGAACAACAGCATGGTTCGCATGCCAACGGCTCGCATAGTCATGAAAGCCACAAGACCATCAGTGCATTTAGTCCCACTTTTACCAAATCAAAGTCCACATCGGGCACTATTAAGTTGCAAAAAAGTTCAGCGGCACGAAAGCGTAAAATAATATTTAAAAAATGTGGCATAGTATGAAAAATATTCAACGGCAACAAAGTTAAAAAACATCATCATACTTATCTCATTATTGTATGTTTATGAAAGCGGCCAATATAATTAAAACCAAACTATTACTCATCTTAAAAAATTCATCATCATAAATATAAGACAAAAACTAACAGCATTGATTAATAATAGTTACCAAAAATTATTGGAGCATAATTAACACCTTAATCATACAAACAAACTGTTTCTAACATTTTGTATAATTAATTTTGTAGTCCGAATATTCAAAAAGAGGTACATATACAATGAGAACATTAACAACTAAAACGGTACGTTAATTTTTTACACTAAAGCTTGTAAATTAAATTAATATCTTTCTTTTTTTAATTATTTTTAGCTTATAATTATTTTAAAATATTGCGTAGCTACTCGCATGCCACTAACTGGCAACCGCAACTTTAACCCTGTTGCCCATTGATAGAAAAAGAAATACTCATTATAGAAGTTTTGACTGGAGACTGATACCATTTATTAATGTTTAATATTGCTACAATTAATATTATAACCTAATACTGCTAACTAAATTATTGTTTCCTTTAACATATAAACAGGCAACTGTTTTAATAAACATATTTTTATTTTGTGCAATTGATTAAATTTAATTTACAAATGCACGAAAAATAAAAAAGGTACTGGTAAAAAGTACTGTAATCTTACATATATATATATATATATATATATATATATATATATATATATATATTTATATATATACTGCAATACCTACTACCACATTATACATATGTATTTTATCACAAGTAATATTTTAATTTGATAAAACTACTGCAATATTTATAATAAAAAACTTTCTGCTTATGAAGTAGCTGCTGCTGCATTTCCCTCGCGGAAATTTGCACACAATAAGTTTAGCAGATTAACCAACCATCGGCACAGGGATTTTCAAAAGTTTATGCATTAAGGAAATAACGAATTTTTGAAAAATTATTTTTTTGCTTTTGCAGTAATTAAACTTGTTTTATATTTTTAATAAAAAATATCTATTTGAAATAATTGAACGTGTATTTAAAAGTTATAAATACTAGAACAACCTGAAAAAAGCTTTTATAACATGTAACAACAAAAAAAATTCTGGTGGTGTAATTATTGCAAAACTTTTTTAATTTAATTTTGATGAAATAAATTATTCAACAGCGTTACCATTATCTGCCTTTTCCGCCAAAATTTAGTTCAGTACAATAGGTTTGGTCAGATTGAATGCTATACCTATATGTGTTCATTGCCTGTAGATAATAATTATTAGGACTACGTAGCCTATTGTCTTTTAAATTGACTAATTAAGGTGGTATTACACACTATGTATTTTAAAAGTGCACTTGCCATTCCACTATGGTGAGATTCATGGCAGCCTTTTTAGCTTAAGTTTTTGTAACAATTTGTTTTAAACTTGCTATGAAAAGCCACTGACATATACATACATACATTATGACTAATTCCTCATGCCTTTCTATGTATCTATATTGCTGGCGTTTAAAGACGGTTATTTTATATACCTTTTAGCAAAATTGCTTAGCTAAACATATTTGTTCTCGATTAGATCGCATTTTCAGCGAAATGTTTGAAAATTGCCACGACTTATTTTATCTGGCAAGCTTTTCGAAACCTCTCACCAATAAACTGAAAAGACCCATCTGTGACGGCATGCTAAAAGGTGTCGTGTGAAATGGCACTGAAGAAGTGTGCTTGTAAAATTTCCCACTCCAATATGTGCCCAGTGTGCAAAAGCAGACTACATTTACTTCTGTAAATGTCAGCATGCTTTTACTATATAAAAATTTCCAATTAGAACATGCTCTACTTCCAACTGAAAAATTTCCTGAAACCAGCTGTACCTCAAGTAAAATTTTTATGTCGCCAAGAACATGGTATTTGTTGAACGGATTGGGCAAATTCTCATTCAACATAATGTATTACATAAAAACCATTAACCTTGTGTTGAATTATACATGTTCATTTTTATCATCTATATAATTTGTTTGTTGGTGCATAAGCGATGTCAATAGTTTTATAAACTATATGAGGCCGTACAGATGATTTTTAAAAATCATAATTTTTTTTCAGTATGAATCTATTTTCAAAACTATGGTTGAGGTCTACTGATAATTTAGAAAAGCGCGTACAAGTAAATATCATTTATAATAAAAGTATTACAATATGTCTTATAGCAAATTTCATTAGGAATTTTTATTATAGATTATGTCAGATTAAACTAGACGCAATTATGAAAGCAAACATTTCAAGCTTTTCCCTTTGCTTGAATTTCTCCATCATTTACTTTACTCCAACATTTCCTTAATATTTACTAGATTTAGAAAACAGTAAACGAAATTTTGACTTACCAATCAAACGGATAAATTAAATATATAACAAGTGTTATTGTATTCCACTGTGTAAGTTCATTTGTAATTTGTTTCTTTTTTTCACTTCTTTTCACAAATAAAATAAAATTTGCTTCGATTTTCACAAATTTCAGAAAAAATTAACTGTTGTTTTTTTAATGAGCAGAGTTGCAATTCATTCGTAGTGTTAGTACTATTGTTTCATTCCATTAACCTTTTAAGTAACGAAACTAACTTTGTTATTTGTTACATATTGCAAGATTATCATTTTCTATGTCTATGTTTTCTATTCTGTGCGGACACAATCTCTTAATATAATTACAATTAGGAAAAAGCAAAAAAAAAATCCAAAATGCCTATTACTGATTTGAGCAATATGAAGGTAAATTAAACATTTCATTATGCTGAACAGACAATAAAGAAATTTATTTAAGGTTGCTGACCTAAAGCGTGAACTAAAACTGCGCGGACTTTCCGTAGCAGGAAATAAAACCGAATTACAAGAACGTTTGCAAGTGGCTATGGAAGGGGAACCATTATTGGAAGATAGCTCTCTAGTTGGCGAAGATATTCTGGATGAAGAAGAGGGTGTTCTTTCAGATGAGGAAAAAATATTAGGTTCAGATGAAAATGAGTTGCTGAAAAGCCCCAACACTACACCTACAGCTAGTTTACCGAAATCACTAGTTATCGGCAATAAGGACGGGGCTGCCATAGAGGATGATATATTGGAGTCGCCCACCACTATAACCAAGAAAATAGTTTTGAATCGTAAGAGCTCGTTAAATAGTAGTACCTTAGAAACTAATGCCAGCACGACCAAAGAAAATACGGAACCGACACAGACCAAAACGTTAAAGATGAGCGAACGCAATCCCATTACGATGGGGGAAGACAAAAAAGTTGGAGTTGATCACGATGGCGCAGCGGCTACGAAAAAACTCAAGGAATTGACCATGCAAGAGAGGTTAGAACTAAGGGCTAAAAAGTTTGGTATTGAAACTAAGATGGCAGCAGCATCAGGCGATGCAACTCTCACAATTTCCGCACCACCAGCGTTGAGCAGCGAAAAACAAGTAGAATTATTAAAAAAGAGAGCCGAGCGTTTCGGCTGTGTGACTTCAACCAATTTAGCAAAGTTGGATGCTGAGGAACGGTTATTAAAGCGAAAACAACGTTTTGGCGGTGGTGTCGAGGTTGCAACAAAAATTAAAATTGCCGAAAACGATACAACATCGGCTGTAGCAGTGAAGATTTCCACCGACAACGGCAGTGATGAGTGGGCTGAAAAAGCCCGTAAACGTCTAGAGCGGTTTAAGGGAAATGTAACGACTACCGTTTCGGATGGTAGAATCGGCGTTGCTGCAACACCAGTTGTAACAGCTGCAGCTAGTAGCACTTAATTCTATTATTATAGCAAACATCAATCCCAATACAACGGATGTTTTCATTAAAGTATAAAGAGATACTTATTTAATATTTTTTTTTTGTAGTAAATAAAACTGGAAAAATTTTCCAACCTGAAAGTTTTATATTTTAAAAAATATAACTTTTAGTGTAAAATATAAGTCTTTTTTTGTTTCAATGTACTGCATGATTTCTTTTTTTATTTTATGAAGTTTGACGTATTAGGACACTAATTTCATCTGTAGTTAATTGAAAAGCTTGAGTTATGAACAAAAGTAATAGATAAGCGCCTCTTTCGTATTGTGTGTATACAATATACGTGTCTGCGTATTTAAAACTCATTTCCGAAAGATGTACTTAAGATACTTCAACAGCTTGTGCAGCTCATTCCTTGTAAAATCTTTTTCAACAAATATTTTCATTCCAACATCAAATTTCGTCGTTCGTTCACCACGTCAATCGGTTCCGTTTCGATTCACGTATACGTCTAGACTATTTAATTTATACAACAAACTTGTCTATTACCTATTTAAATTTTTGTTAATTATACAAAAATAATTGTATTACCTATTTAGATTTATTAATTTCATCACAAAGTTTTTTGTTTTCCTTTATTATTTATTTTGAAACACTACGTTAAATAAATTTACATATTAATAATACATTGTCTGATTTTTGTGGGAAGGGGTGTGTTTTTGATTTTCTTGCACACCTAATATATTTTATTAACATGTGAAAGGTTTTTAGGGTTTTTTCCGTTATTTGTAGTAGTCCAATTATGTACTCCAAAAGAATACTTTGTAGGTTCTTATTTATAAATTTCTAAAACTAAATATGAACTCCAAATCAGAAAATTATAAAGCGTTGATAATGATAAAATAAAAGTAAACACTTAATTGTAGCCAATAATGAACTATATTTTGTTGTAGAAAGATTAACTAAAATTTATTGTTAAATTAAAAAAATAAAATAAAATGTAGATCGATAAAAGCGGACAAATTGATGGTAGTTATACAAGAAACTGATTTAAAATAATGTAAATCATTTTCTATGTGGATATCAGATCAATATTTATTCTAAAAATACACGTTTGAAGTTGGTATATATTTATATTTAAAAATAAGTGACTTTGATGGTACGACCATCCATACGAGAGCCATCCATAAGAGCTGAAACAGTTTGGGAAAGCATTGATATTTTTTTATATTAAAAAGTATATATATATATGCTTACCGATTGCTAGCTCTGCATCGCGTTCCTTGAAGAAGCGTACAACACCCACATCATTACCGCGAATTTCTGCAAATTTAACTTCCCCCACATCACGGAACTTATCCCGAAGAGTTTGCCATGTGCAGCTAAGAGGGATCTGAGCAAAATAATATTTTTTCATTTTTTTAAATTAATAGACTTTATGTAATACACTACTTACATTTTTTATGATAATCGTATCGGATTTGCGTACGTTGCCAACAGCATTGTTGCCAGTATTATTTCCACCGGAACTGCCGTACATGTCAATAGCATTTCCGGAATTATTATAATCATTATCGCCGCCACTACCGCCTCCACCAGAACTATTGTAAGCGTTAAAAGGGGCTCCTCCCCCTCCACCAGTACCTCCGGCTTGTGAACTAAAATTTGACGAGTTACCGCCAAATCCAGAACTATAGTTGTTGCCTCCAGTACTATAATTATTTGAGAGAGAGGCATTAGCTGATGGCAAAGAGTCTTCATTACCGCCACCGCCGCCGCCTTGGTTACCCAAATTTAAGCCCAAGTTAGAGAGCGATGTTGTTAAAAGAGGATTTGACAGGGCAGCTCCCAATCCTCCTACAACATTAGTTAAAGCGGCCAAATTGGATGTGTTCAAATTGTTCAAGTTTAAGCCACTATTAGCATTTAGCGGCTTGTTCTGTCCTACAGGTGCTACTGGACTTGGCTGCACTACAGGGTTATTACCGAACATGCCTCCAACATTCGGATTGTTCATGCCCATACCGCTGCCTCCCATGTTGCCACCCCCCATGCTACCGCTTCCCATGTTTCCGCCTCCCATGTTGCCGCCACCCATATTACCGCCTCCCATGTTACCGCCTCCCATGTTACCGCCGCCCATTCCTCCACCCATCATGTTGTTAGACATTTGGGATTGATTGTTTTGATTGTTGTTCGGCAAATTACGAGAAACATCCTTTAGCGGCTCACCATTGGGTCCCAAGCCTATGCCAACACCACCCAAACCTTCAGGCAGTTTTAGTCCTTCACCCTTATCGGGTATACGATCCAAACGCACGGTCATGCGACGATCATACAACATTTGACGATCCAACATCGATATTGCCTGTACAGCTTCTACAGGATGATCATATTCAATTACTGCAAAACCACGACTGTTCCCATCTTTGTCCAAGGATAAATCAACACTCTGTACTTTACCAGCCAATTTGAAGACTTGCTTAAGCTTTTTATTATCCACTTTATAGTCAAGCTAGTGTGTAAACAAAGAAATTATTTTTTACTATTTTTTTTAATAATTTGAACTAAAAAAGCCCGACGAAATTAATGTATTATATTTTTCCGAATCCGCTCATTGACTGACTGCATATTTTGTTAAATGATATAATTCAGTAGAAGGGCCTGCCAAGAAGTAAACATAATTGGCAAATAAATCAAATACAAATGGGAAACCTATACGCAAAATTAAATAATAATTTGTAGATAAAGTACACTTAGAGGCAAATATTAAAAAAAAAATGTGATAAATTTATTTTTTATAAAGTTGTTTGAAGGCATCTTTAACTAAAGGCCCATATAAAGTGCAAAATATATACAACGTATATGTTGTGTATTAAACTGCAGCCAAACAACAACTATGAAAACACAGCTTCAGAGACAAGCGAAAACCAAGAAAAGAGAACAATTTAGTTTCTTCATGGAACTGTCAAAATATTATCTGAAAGCCCAAAATTTTTTTAATATACATATATTTCTTTTTATGAAACGGAAAACAAGCCCCGCAGTTTTGTAGTTTGAATTCAAGAAATAATTACATTATTTTAATTTGCAAACAGTGATATAAAACAGCCAGTTATTTTAAACTATGCTCCTGATAGAACATATAAATATTTCTGTGTATATAAAAATAAAATGAATGATACCCAAAAAAAATTTTTTTTTTCATATGATGCATACTAAAAAGGATATTTTTCCACTCTATTGTCATCACTTCAAATAAGTCAAACAAAGAATCAATCAATCGATTCCTTTTTTAAATAAATACTCACATTCGCAACAAAAACTTTATTATGCAAAGGTCCGGTAATGCCAAGAGTCTCCAAAAACGAAGCAGAAAGACCATAATAATTAAAATTCCCTTGTTGATTATTAAAATCATTTGACATCATGTTAAAATTATTACGACCAGATCTAAAAGGAAGAATTCAACAATATAAGAAAACAAACCATCAAAGAAGAAAACAAATTCCATTCGATCAAACGCAGAAAATTTGATACCAACTAAAAAAATTTTTTATATCATTTGTACCATCATTTCGTGTTGTAATATTTTTGATAATCAGATGTTAGGAAATTTTTAAATATGTATATCAATTACAAAGTATACAGCTTATATCAAATACACCCAAGATATATCCATGTATATATATATATATATGTATATATATATATATATATATATATATATATATATATACATATATACATATATATATATATATATATATATATATATATATATATATACATATATACATATATATATATATATATATATATATATACATATATATATATATATATATATATATATATATATATACATATATATATATATATATATATATATATATATATATACATATATATACATTTATATATATATATATATATATATATATATATATATATACATACATTTATATATATATATATATATATATATATATATATATACATACATATATATATATATATATATATATACATACATATATATATATATATATATATATATATATACATACATACATACATACATACATATATATATATATATATATATATATATATATATGTATATATATATATATATATATATATATATCGAAATTTTAACTTTATCAATACGTTCGGGACTATATATATATATATATATATATATATATATATATATATACAAATACATACATACATATATATTGTAAATTAATGCCATTACTAACTAAATATGAATCAATTTATAATTTTTAGCATTTAGAACGACCAATCTAAAAAAAAAAAACATTCCGCAGCTTGGCGAAAAACGACATGACATTTTGAGTAGTTAATATTATTTCAAATTAAAAAAAAAAAAAAATTGTTTGCTTTGTATAATTGATTCAGCACCGCCATGGAGAAAAAGAACGGATTGACAGCCAAGCTAATATATAAATTCTGAATAAATATATGTACATATTTATAATTTTTTAATATTTCGTTAACAAATATACTGAAGAAACAACGCAGTAAATAATTAACTGCCATTAATATTTTTTTATTCCATTAATAAGTTTCAATCAACATTAAATTTCGTACTTCAATATATGTTTCAAAACGATTTTTTTTTCAAATGTATTCCTATAAAGCATTCGGATACTGCACCATACATGAGACCGAAACAATTGCTACGTAAGTATTTAATTTTTGAATTTGTGAAACGAAACCAATCATCAACAGCACAAAAAGAATGTACTAAATATATGTACAAAGTATATTTATTACAAGATAAAAATCTTAAAACTCAATCCACAATAGATAGCGAATACATAGTAGTTCTTTACGATTCGTACTGATGAATTTTGTACCAATACTGTAAATTTTACGCTGATATTATAGTTTATATACGAAATGCTCACCACAACGTCTATTCTTATACTCTATTTGAAGAAATTTCTCATCAAAAACGTCATATGGTCAAAAGACTTGCAGAACCGATCTGAAATTCGCCTATTTCTCATCACCGTATACAATTTGTTTAAAAAATAATAAGCTCCTACGTTACTAAAAGCGATCATGTCCACTTCAACAATGCTAGTCACAAACTTTATTAGAAAATTGTCTAGAGTTTAATCTAATATTAAAAATAACAAACGTGTGACATAAATTCGCAGAAATAGAAATATATAGAAAGTAGACGTACATATATGTTCGATCAACCGAAACGATCGTGTAACAATAACTCCAAACTACTTATCATCCAGCACGTTCGCATTGAATATTTCTTTCCTTTCATTCGTTTACAAAACATAAATAATTTTCTGATATAATTGCAGCCCCCAAGCGAACATATTATTTCGAATGTATATACATACATACTTTGTAAATATGTAAAAATTTTTTAAAATATCTTTATGGAATGAAAATGCAAATACCAAAGTAATATGATAACCTCATGTACCTAAAATGTTTTTTTGTCGTTTTATACTACTTACGATCGATCGTCATCACGACGAGAATATCCGCGATCACCGCCACGATCTGCAGAGCCGCCACCACCACGACCACCACCAGGTCCATCACGTATGATACGACCATACTGATCTCTTTGTTCGCCATGGTCCTCTTTAACAACCAATTCCCTGCCGTTCACTTCATAACGATTCATTTTTTCCATAGCCTTTTCAACATTATCGGGATCTTTAAACTCGACAATACCGCAGCCACGAGCTTTGCCATTTTCATCGTGGAATAATTCAACATATTCCACAGAGCCAACAACTCTTCTGAAGAGATCTTTCAGATCCTGCCAACGATAGTCGTAAGGAATATTTGAAATGTAAATGCGGCAATTACGTCCTTCTCTGCTGCGATCACGATTTACACTGCCGCTGGAGCTTTCGGGCGCGTCGGCATCGGAAAATCGAGATCCTCGTGCACCACGGCCACGACGATCGCGGTCCTTTTCACGGGCTTCTACACCATTGTTATCCATTTTTTAAGAATGCTCGTTTTTTTGTTAAGAAATTAAACTGGTATACATATTGAAGAAAAAACGAGGTTAGACGCCGTTCTTAGCGTGAGAAAATAAAAATGGCGAACTTCGCTTTGCTATATTTCTCAAATTACTTTTAATACATACTTACTTAATTATATTCAGAAAATTTTCAAAGTTATTAGTACTCTTTACAAGGTATCGAATTTGTTCACTTTTTAAATAAATTATATTTTTAGTCTGCTTTTTATTCAATGAAAATGCAATTGATGGTACTTGTCTATGCAATCAATATACAAAAAGAGAAGATATTGCTAACTTCACTGCTTAAAAATGGCGTACATTTTAAAAAACAGGGCGTCTCAAACCAGTCGAATTCTAAACGAAAATTAAGAAACACGCAAGGCGCATCTATACTAGATGCGCCTTGGAACCAAATATTTGTATATTAGAGCGAATTCAAATTCAAAACAATTCCAAATTAACTTGTCGCACAGTTCAAGGCGCAGAAAACATCATGGTATATCAATAACTCGCACTCGCTTCAAAAACTATGGTGGTTTTAATAATCAAGCAGCATGCAATAGCCACCAATGCAAGGATATATAGATATATATATATATATATATATATATATATATATGTATATATATACAAATAGTCCAACAAAATACAAGTTGGAACAAGAATAGCTAAATCATATGTCGAGGTCACTGGTTATGAATTCGCCTTGGCACAGTTATGCACTTCAATATATGATATGGCGGTAGTCCTGTACGCGCTTGGGAGTCATATATTATATATCTATCTATGTAATTGTTAAGTCAGTTAACTCAACTTTAGACCGTGTAATATCGAAGGAAATATTCATATATATATAAATAAATATGTATGTATATATCCAACGATATCATAAATCCCCTATAGTATTAAGGGCATGCTAATATGTATTCCGTTAAAAACCAGGAAATTTATATTTCTCAGTAGTGTGGCAACATATCCCATGGGTATGTTTTTTACATGTTTTATCTTCCACAGATATAACCTGCGGTTTTTTCTACCGATGGCACAGAAATGTTAAATTAATGAAATTTTTTTGTGTGATGAAAATGGCAGGATTTAATAAAGTAATTAATATGTCATTAAATGTTAGGAATCTGTGTTATTCTATAAGAAATCTGTCTTTGCAATATGCTCAAAAAAGTATATTTAAAATTCAGAGGTATGTTTGTAAAGTTTTCAATTGATATCAACACGTCCATATTTTATATAACAAAATATCTTTGTAGTCCACAACAAAGTGTGGAAGTAACTATTAATCCTTTCTGTAAAGCATTGGATTACCGCCAATTTTCGACATCGCCGCGTAGAAATGACTTAATGGAATTTTTCGATGATCCCAAAAATTGGTGCGAAAATGAGGTTAAGGTGGGAAGAGCTTGGAAGTTGGACGAATTGCGTATAAAATCGAATAAGGAACTACATCAATTGTGGTTTGTGTTACTCAAAGAACTTAACATGCTTTTATCAATGGAACATGAGTGCAACAGTAACATGGAGCTATTTCCCAGTCCCGAACGTATTGATAAAGTTAAAATTTCGATGCGAAATTTGGAAACTGTGGTCAGAGAAAGAAATAAAGCTTACCACCTATTGGAGACAGGAGAAACTGGAGAAAGACCTAAGCGCTTAGTTGCCAACAAATTGGGCATTAATTATATGTACAAGTAAGTGAAATGATCTCAAAGGAAACGTTGCTGGTCCGGATAATTATTTACTATTTCTAGATCGTGTGAACATGCTCTGCCAGCCCAATTGAATTCTAAGTGGTTAAAGTCGCGATCTATTGGATATAGTGGGTATGCGGTACGTAAGTTCCTCTTGCTGTACCGAGAAAAGTTATACAATGAGAAACGAAAGGCTAAAAAGTGAGTATTTTATTTCCATTAACCTACAGAATAATATTATTCGAATAAAACATTTTCAGTCGCTCCCGCAATGAAGTTATGATGCTATTGCGCCGAAATCCTAACTTAGACCGTAATTTACTGCGCAGCAAATTTCCTGATGTTGATATAGATAAATTAGAAAGATCCGATAAAATACGGGGCCATTATGTGCCAAGGATATATATGAAAGATTAATATAATTAAATAAAAAAGGAATTTGTTTATTAATCACTATTATCAAAAGTAATCTTTTTGCCTTGGAAGACTGTTATAGATGGTTTTAGTTTCTGTTTAGCAGCCCAGGATGGATGTAGTGTGTCTTCTTGATGATTTACTTTTGATGTTACTGACTTCTGATCATTTGTGTTTTGTTTTTTATAATATATACTTGACTTGGTGGAGTCCTCTTCCTCAAATGTTATCTTTTTGCCTTGGAATTCCGTTATGACGGGTTTAAACTTTTGTTTGGCTGCCCACGACGGATGCAAATTATTTTTATCCTTATTTGCGGTTTTTATTTGGTGCGAGTCTGATCTCTCTTGCAGGTTTTTATTATGAACGTTGCCTAAAACTTTGTGCCTTCTATTTTTCGTAATAGTAGACATATTTCCTTCGCCTTTACTTTTGAATCCATTGATCCATCTTTGACCAAAATTCTTTTGTTCTTTATCTCGGCGCCAATCTCTATTAAAGTTTGTAGATTCGTTATCATATTTATTTAGCTTGATCATATGCAGATTTCTTTTTTCGTGGTTAGTTTTCTCTTCATCTGTATTATCAATGTTGTTTACTGCAGTAGATAAATAACTCTCACCATTATCTGCTATAAAGAATGGATCAACCACTAATGGTTCCACAGTAGCTATTTCCGTTTTATGACTTTTACTTTGTTGTGAAACAATGTTTTTAGGTCTTTCTTTTATATCGCCGAATTCTATTTTACTTATTTCTACAGATTCTTTATTTAAAATATTCCTTGAACCCATTCTATTTTGAAATTTATGTTTTCCACTAGTAGTCTCCTTACTAATTGGTGTTTCTTTTATAGGTAATTTAGACTCCTTATTCGGCAGGTCTTGTAGTTTTTTATTAGTTTCACAGTTCTTGTCGTTTGACAACTCTTCTATCTGCCATGTACCTGTTGTTGATACATTGAAATCTGTATCTAGCAATATGTTTTCAGCTATATTCGGCTGATTTTCTTCTAACCATTCTTGCCGTTTACGTCCCATTACTTTCTGTTTCTTCAACTCCAAACGTTTACGGCGTTTTTCTTCGGTTCTTTCCATTTTTTGTTTGCGTTTGCTTGCTTCTTTTAAAACGTTTCTCCATTCGCTGTTATCGGCATCATTTAAATGCAGTTCCGTTTTAAATCTTTTAATTAAACCCAACATAACTTTATTCATCGACAACAGTGCAACCGCTATATCTTCTGGGTTAGATAAACCATTTGTAATCACAGCTGCAGCAGGTTTATCCATGAGTAACACTTGTTTCATCAGTTCCATTTTTTTCAATTTCTGTAAATTTAGGTTTAGTTTTAGACTCTCCTTTTTAATTTTCTTCTTACCTTCAACACCTCCATTGTTTCTGTTGATTTTCTTATACGTTCCTTGCATTTTATATTATCTGGTTTCTTTTCCAGCAGACGTTTTAATTTACGTATTTTATGTACGAGTTTATTGATGGTTTGTATGCGTGACTGCTGTATACCCTTTTTGTTGGATATTACCTTAAGTAAAAAAATCTATTGTTAATATATACCCTTAAGTTAAATCTCTACTTACCAAGTTGTTATATTTTAATTTATCTAGCATTTCGTTAACTACAATTTTTCTTTGTCGTTAGTAAAGCATGCTTTATCTATAGTTGCTAAGTTACAAAAATAAATTGAGGTTGCTACGTGCAGTGTGTTTAGATAGTGCTATTGACCAGCTGTTGAGAAATGAGTGATGCCATAGTGTTAAAAACTGTCATCCCATTCTTTATTTTTAATTTTAAAGGATTCTCTATGGGATCTGAATTTTAATATATATGTGGTCCAAAACACAATCTCAGAAAATGTTTCCCTTGTTATATAAATAACTAAATAAGTTTACAATTTTAACAAATATCTTAACTACATATATCAGAAATACGCAGGTGCAATACAACCTCAACGAATTTTATGGGAATTGTGTTTATTACAAATATGATATGGCAATTATGGCTAGACGTACATACATATGTAAACTGATTAGCTTATTTTGTTTTCTCTTCAAAAAAATAATTGTTCTACACGGTAAATACACATATGTACGTATATATTAAACAACTGCAGCAATTGGAGTCATCAAAAAGTTTTACTTAATTCAATATATTGATCAAGCAATGCCGGTTAGCAAACTATGCAGGATTTGTTTACAAGAAGATATAGCTCGAGCGGGTATGCAACCATTGTTCGATGAAAAAAATTCTCGATGTGCTGAAATCGTAAAGCGTATCGAGGAATGCGGAGGCATAGAGGCAAGTGTCCATAAAAACCTTAAATTTTGCAGTTTAATAAATAATATTCTCTTGTAGTTGAAACACCATGAGGAATTTCCGAAAATGATATGCTTACATTGTTTGGCATCCTTAAATACTTCGTATAAATTTCGTTCGTTGTGTCAGGCAAGTGAACAAGCCCTATTGGATGCCATTATTAAGGTAATTTTGAGTATTATGAAAATATGAAGAATGGAATAATTAAATAAATATTTTTAAATATAAACATTTCAAATGTCATAGTCCGAACTGAAAGCTGAACCTCAGGAGACTCCTGCTTCAAGTCAGCAAAAGAAGAAGGACATTGTTCACGATGATGAAGAAGATGAAATATTTTTTGATTTAAAGCCTGATTATATTGATGCTCAGATTGTGGATTTTGACGACATCAGTGAAACAAAGGCCGAGGTCATAGATGGTAGTGACGAGGATGATAATGACTTTTTCGCTATCGAAGAAGTTGATTTAGATGAAATTGACGGTGAAGAACATTTGGATGATAGTGATTCAGATGAAGGTGAAAAAGTATTTGATGGCGAATTTGTATCTATTCCCAAAAAAAATAAAACAGATATTAAAGCAAAATCTGAAAAGGTTGTGACGAATAAAAAGACCTCTTCAAAAGAAAAGTTTAAAACTGGGAGAGGACGCAAGAAAAATGAAGCTGAAACTGAAACAAATATATGTGAAATTTGTGGCAATATTTATTCTAAAAGAAGTTTATTAAATATGCACATGAGGCGTCATAGAGCAGAAAAGCCTTTTGAATGCGAGTAAGTATCAAATATATATGTAAATATAAGTTAATGTATAATTTGAATTTTTATTTAAGAATTTGCGGCAAACATTTTACCTGTCCTTCAGAAATTGGTAGACACATACGAATTCATACGGGAGAAAAACCTTTTGCTTGTCGCTTTTGCGGTCGGACTTTTGCGGATCGAAGCACAAATATTAAACATGAAAGGTGAATATCAAGAATATTATAAGTGTATATATAAATAAAATATAATTTCTTGTTATTTAGAATACATACAAATGAACGGCCTTTTGTGTGTCAAACTTGTGGTAAATCCTTTACGTATTCTAATGTGCTAAAGAATCATATGTTAACACACACTGGAGAAAAGCCTTTTCCGTAAGTTATATTATATTGGCGAATTCGGAACTTGATATTTTATTTTAATTTAATAATATTCCAGTTGCATTCCTTGTAATAAAACATTTTCCCGCAAACATCAATTGGATCAACATCTAAGTACAATAACCCATCAGCAAACAGTGAAAAATTTAATTCCCCAGCAAACTGGTGTTTCCGATGATTCTTTGCATGAGTTTACACCACAAGTAAATGATACGCATCCTCATATAATACGTCAACATCACTGATAAACTACTTTTTTATTCTAATTTAAATTTTTAGTCGTTTAATTCTGAAAAAATAGAATTTTGTCTTGACATGTACATAAAAATATTTATGTATAGTATATATAGCATGTATAACTTATTTGAAGTCAGATTCGAAAAAAATATAATTTATAAAAAATATACACAAAAATACTTTAACTCTATGCTCTCTCTTATTTTGTTATATAAATTTCAAATATTTTAAAAGGTAATGGAACGCATAAACTTCTGAAAGTTTGGTGAACAAATCCAAATTTGATTTCCTATAAAAAGTTAATATATTCAATTCGTATGGATTTATGCAAATGTAGTTAAATTTCTTGGATGCAAAAGCGATTATTATTGTTCGAAAAATATACTTTTACCAATTTAATATCTTTTTTTGTGGCAATTATAATAAAATTTCGCGTATTGATTTTGAATCAATATTGAACTCTTTTTTTAATTTCGAGTTTTATTTAAATATATTATTAGTCGGTTATTACAGTCGGTTATTACAGTTAACTCACTTCCTTGAAATCAAGAAAAACAACCAATACACGCTGTATACTTATGTACAAATAATATTTTTTTTATTTGATTTTTCTGAAAAATATATTTATTTACTCTAATTTAAATTAACTCAAGATGTAAGTGTATGAAAAGCTACTACTTCTTCATCAGTTTCAATATAATTTAAAATTTATTATAATTAGTTTTTGTAAATGTTTTGAATTTATTAAAGGATATACATACACATATCTTAATTTCAAATTGTTTTTGAATTTGCTTTTTTAGTTTTTGTTTTGTTTTCAATTAAAAATATTATATCTCTATTTAAATCAAGTTCTAATTAATTCTTAAATTGTTAGTACATACTATATTTAACATTTCTATTTCACTTGTGTCTTATTAAAAATAATATTTTGAAAACAAAAATAACATATGTATATATGTATTTGTTCCAAAATCAAATTGTATTTTTTTCTGATGGGTAGTGTTGCCAGTTTTCACTTTAATTTTATCAATCAATAAAAAGTGTGTGTGGGTATTTTTGCCTTTTGATTAAAAATCGTTTGTTAAGAGAACAGTTTAATATCCTTCTAAAACGCTAAAATTATCTAGAGATTTATTGATTTCTAAGGACCAAGCTCACAGAATTTACTTAACTGATTGAGCTGATGATATATAAACATATATTAAACATCATTGGTTAAATAAAAATATGTGTTCAGGTTATTATTATTATTTTTTTTTTCAAAGAAGTAAAGATATTGTTTTATTTTCTACTATTATTTTGAGTGTCTTTGCTTAAAAAGTATTTTATATTTTTACAGTTCGATTTGGACAAGAAGTAATTTTTTTCTGAAAATCTAATTGTTTAAATAGTTTGCTTTATCTTCTGGTTAGATAGAGATGAGGCAAGTCGAAATATTTTAGTACTCCATAATAATATAACATATTTTCAAAAGTTTTTGACTTCAGAGATTATTTGTTTATTTGTTTTTTCAGATGTTATTTGCCCAAGTTTAAAGTCCGTGGTTAGTTAATAACAATAGTTTAACCAAAGACATTTCAGCGAAAATTATTATTAGCTAATCCTGGACTTTATTAAAATGAAATAAATTTGGTATCCCAATTTTACCGAAAAGCGTTTTTGTGCTGGAATATTGGGTAAATGAAAGACGAGTAATCAAATTACAGCATTTGATATCGATCGAAATTTCAATACAACTTAATTGGAAGTTTCAATCAATATGGAATGGCGTAATTGTCCCCAAAAAATTTTTCCTATTCCAGCACGAAGTGACCCGTGCTTTTTCTTAGGGCTAGTTTTAGTTTTATTTAATTAATAACTTTTTACATAAATAGTTTGAAAGAAATAAAAGTTCCCAATACTCAAATCAGTCACAATGCTTATTATTTTTTTTTTCTAATATGTATCTCTATATAAATACTAATTATTTTAAAAAATGTTTATGTATACACATACATAATTTTTCAATGAAATGAAAGGTTTACTAAAATTTCATTAATTCATCTCATCCTATACCATCAAGAATTATTTAAACTGAGTGTGAAAATCATATAACAAAAACTTAATTTTCTTACATATATTTTTATTTAATTTTACTTATTTATTGCTAATACAATATGTATGTACATATATATGTATACACATACATATGTAAGCATGTATATTATAGGCCTTTCAAATTATTTCTAGATACCTATCTATATATATATATATATATATATATATATATATATATATATATATATGTATATTAAAACATTGAAGGATTAGAAGCACAACATTAAGGATGAACTAAGTATTTGTATCATTTCTAAATATTTTTTTTGCTTTTGAATTAAGAAGGCATTTACATTTCATCTATATTTCGTGTGTTTTCTGTGGTTGTATTGGTCAAGCATAGTTATCTTGGTGGTTGAGTAATATTAGTTTAATTATAATAGTAAAATATAATAGTAGTAAAAGTAGTGCTAATCGTAATAAAATTAAAAAAACAAAAATTAAAAATTATGTGTATATATATGTACATACATAATAGGTATGTATGTACATGCATGACGAAATATATCCATTCCTAAATGGTCTTAATATGTATAGTTTTAGTATTGTAATTATTACGTAATAATAATAATAATAATAATAATTGATAGTTTTCAAAACTATTCGGATATTGGAAAGTCTGTATCGTCTTTAGGTTCCAATGATCTATACTCATCGGAATCTTCGCTTGCCGTACCAATCGAAGTTGGTATGGAAGTTGAACTTTTATCGGTCAGTTCTTGATTAGAGGGTATTAAAATAGCTGCTGAGGTGGATGTAGTTTGAGTAAACATTTCTGTAGATGATGTGGTAACACAGATTTGGGGAATTTCATCAATGGTATCGGCTGGCGTGGTGCTTGGTATTGTGGCTGTTACTGCTGTTGGTATACTATAATCGGCACAGGTCAACATTGAATAATATTCCAATGCTGTTGGCTGCTCTGTTATCACAGTCGTTTGTTTTTCTTGAATATTTTGTGTAGCTGCTGCTACCATGTCGCCAGTGTCTGGTGGACCAGCAGCTGTAAGATTTTCATCTTCTTCGCTGACACTAATATAGCGACAACGTTCACTAAGAAGCGATAGCGGTTCATCGTCTTCTTCGGTAACACTGGTTATGCTCATGGTACGTTCTCTGGATGAGAGCAACACGGCCGGTGTTGCAACTGGCTGATTCGCTGTTGTGGTTATAACTGTTATGGGTGATGTAGCCAAGGGCATTGTGCTTGCAACAGCGGTATCAACTACATCTCTAGCCATACTGCATATTCCGGGCAATGCAGTTGTTAATATACTTAGAGATGATAAATTGCCAGTTACGTTACTGTTTAATGCGGTTGCGAAAGCCTGAGAAGGTTCATTATGAGACTCAGATTGGGATATAGAACGACTTATAGAAGTTGAAAGTGCTGTAAGTCAAAAAAAAATCAACAATTAATTTTCTAAATGGTAGATCCCCTAGAAAGACTTACATTCCAAACGTTCACGTCTTGTTATCTGTCTAGAAATTAACGGTGTCAATTTAATGCGATAGAATTTCGAGCCTCTATTAACACGGTAACGGTTTTCGTCCTGTAAATAATGTTAATAAAGTTATTATATTCCTTAATTACATATCATCTTGTGCCACAAACCTTTCTTGCTTGGCAATATTCCTTTTCTACCACTCGTCCAATCGCATAGTAGGGCGTTGGTATGATTGATTCCTCGCCGGCTTGTGGTATACGTAAATTCAAAGCGGACAAACTGTCACCATGTACAAAATATAAACTGGTAGACTCTTGAACGATCATAAACTGGCCATGACGCATACTCCATACAACCAAAACCAAGTCTCCTTTAGAACAAGATTCTAAACAAATGAACTTATGACTAGAGCCGCTAGATTTAGAGCGTGACGAGGAAGATTGTTCATGGGTAGAGCTGAGAAATAGTTGCAATTTTAATATAATTGATAAAACAAATATATTACAAAACTTACCATTTTAATGCTGCAAATGAACTCTCCATTTCCAAACGTTTAGATTTTTCGTTATTGAGTTCTTCTTCTAAGCGATTTTTGTCTCTGTTCAAATAGTCAATCTTTTCCTTAAGCCAACTGTTTCCTTCTTCATTGGTAAGTGCGTCCATGCGCGTTTTAAGTTGATAATTTTCCTTTGTTAACATGAGATCCTTTTCACGCAATTGGTCCAATTGACGTTCTTTTTCTTCCAACATTTCCTTTAGAACAGTTACATTTGCCATCACAGATTCTGAGTTGAGGGGGAATATTTTTGACTGCCATATTGAGCGCTCCATTTCAATGGCTGCTGTTATGGCTTTTTCCTTTTCGGCTTCCAAATCACAGCGCAATTGGGATAATATGGTTTCGTGTAGGTGTTTATCTATAACATTCTCACTTAGCGGATTACTTTCTAAGCTAAGATCAGATGGTGAACGTTCCATTGAAGTCATTAATTTAAAACGTTGTCGTAACGACTCTATTTCTGTCTTATGTTCATGCAACAACTTCTCTCGTTCCTCTGCAACGGCCCGTTCCTTTTCGCCCTCTAGTTTTTTTAATTTATCATTTAGGTCTTCAATTTGGGATTCCAAGCTACTGCATTTCATTTTCATTGTGGACATTTCACGATTCATCTCTTTTTCCTCCATTATCCGATATTCACGATTCTTAAGTTCACTTTGGAGTTGTAATACTTCCTGTTCCAATTTAGCCTGCTGCAAAGCAAGTTCATGTTCTCTAGCGTCACACTGCATTCTGAGCACGTTGCATTTGTCATTAAGTATCTGCAGATCGTATTGCAAGTCGTCTTTCTGTGTTATAGAATCCTCTCGGAAAGTTTGCAAATTGCTTCGAGCCAACTTTATACATTCCAAGGCTAACTTCGACATTTCCCCTAGTGTAACTCGCATGCGAGTTACCTCATTCTTAAGGGTTTCCGAAGTTTCGTCTGTGAGTGTTGCTGCACTTTGAGTAATCAACTGATCAGTAGCGGTGCTTTTCGAGATTGCAAGCATCTGTTGTGTATTTTCAGTGGTCGATGTAGCTACTGATTGCTGGTTATTTGGGGGAACTTTTTCAAATTCTGTTTCGGTATCTGTTTCCGACTCTTCCCCTGCTATTACGGCTGCTGCTAGTGCAGAAGTATCTTTGCGCAATTCACTTAATCTGGGATTTAACGGCAACTTTCCACTTACTACCATGGCTGTACTGGAAGATACCGATTGTGGATCTTCTCCCGCTATTTGTTTCAATTCTTCTTCGGCTCGTTTTTGTCTCTGTTTCAGCAATTCTTCGAAACGTTCTCGCTGATGTGTACCCGAACGAGAGACGAAAAAATATATCACAGGTTCCATATCGGGTAGCTGCATTTGCGAGGCCATTTCGGGCAAGTGTGTCGACAGTACATCTATATCCGATTTAGTTATATTTGGCAAACGGGCATCAAATGTAAGAGGGTTTTCATTTGTAAAAGCTGGAGGCATATCTGACATACCCGGAAACAATATGTTCAGAAAATGGCCCTCAAAGTTACTGTTGAACTGCAGCCGGCGATTCATTTCTTCGCTATGTATGGAATCAAAGTCTTCCGAAAATTTGGAGGCCCATATACCAAATTCTGTGGAGAATATTTTGCGGCGCAAAACTTCAGTTACAGCAGCCACATACATATTTGGGGCCTGATGAATTTGTTCGATAATGTGTATGTGGCGTTCGGCTCGCCGCAGACATCGATGGTAGAACAACAATTTATTGTCGAAATCACTCATTGCATTTTCAATGCACACAATGCGCTTAAGTCGAGCATTTAAATTAGCACCCAACTCATCCTTGGCTTTGGCTATACAGTGTCTATGCTCACGAATTTTTATGTGATTTTGTAACATAACCAGCAACTGAGATTGATGCGAGGCACATAGATCGGGCAATATTGAGGTGTCTCTTAAATTAGTGGCTCTATTTTGATTTTGTTGGAAGGCTGTAGAAAGTTCTCTTTGATCCTTTACCATGCCTTTTATTTTATATTTAATCTCCTCGAGTTTGCAGAGACGTTCTCCTAAGCCTTTTATCTCTTTAACTTCCCCTTGTTGCGCCAGTTTTATAATACTTTGTACTTCTTGTTTCAATTTCACGTAGACATTTTCATCGAAAGTGGCCAGTCCCTGAATGCATTCATCTGACATGTTTTTCAAAGCATTGTGGTTCTCTTTCGTAGTAATCCACTGAAGCAAATTTAATCTATGCGTTGTGTGCGAACTCATTGAAGTCTGTGAGGTTTGAGAGGTGCGTTCCTCATTCGAATCGTTAGCCATTTTTAGTTTTTTATTGGGAGAAGTTGAAGACGAAGAAGTACTTTTATCGTTTGCATTATCGGCTCCTTCGAACCCAGACTGTGCAGCGTCACTTCCTGCCGTCGTGTGAGCACCAGCCATTTCTGCCGAATGTTGTCGATTTGCCTGTCTGGAATAGACATCGTCTTTTTCTAAAAACTGATCAAACCCATGAAAGTCCGCTTCAGCCAAAGGCATAAGGACTGGTAGTATGGGGATACGAGAAAGTGTTGACAAATCATCGGAAAAACTTCGCAATAGCTCCAAATAGGAGGCTCGTCGCGCTAAGTGCCTGTCAAAGGCGTCACAAAAGTTTCGAAAACGTGCATTAAATTCTTCCGTCAAGTCTTCCATATTAGCTATCACCGCCGACCAACCTTGTTGTTGTAGATGTTGTTCATGCACATAACGTTCACACAAACGCTCTTCCTCCCGCGCCAAATCATGCATACGCAAGGCGATCTGTGTCCTCTTTACTACCGTTTCGTATACGGCAGGCAGCTCTAAGCTTCGTTCAACTTGTTCTGTTAAATCCAAATCAGCTTCCATAGGATGCATTAGTGATGTCGATTTTCCATCTCCATTTATAAACATGTATATGGGATTTGTATCCGTGCCAGCAGAATAATATGAGACCTGAGTGTTTCTTACCAACATCTCCCCTCCACTAACCAAAAGTACAATACTCTGCGCTGGTATTCCATGTAAACGTTCTATTGTGCTTTTAAGATTTTCAACAGAGGACAGTGCCACTGTCATGTCGAAATTCAGCATACGACCACCATCGACATGGAAAACGTACAACATTTTCTCTATCAATACTATCAATAACGTACACTTGCGAAAGTTGGTACTGTTGTGCTCTTATTAAACTCCAGCGCACTTATGACTTTTGTAGCTGCTGATTGGTGACTGTTTTAAAGCCACCAACAAAGTGCTATTAAGTTGGCAGTGTTGATTTAAGTTTTTGTAGCTACGATTATTTTATTATTATTTTTTAATTAAACAAGTATTTTTGATTATGTCCTCTATTTTTCATTTATATCTTTCTGTTTCCAGTATCAAATCGGGAAGTCTAAATCAGCAAGTTCGGTAAAAGATATTGAGATTTTCAGATCTGAAAAGAATATGTATAAATAAGATTAGGAGAAGGCAACTGACGTTAATTAATAACATTAATTATACTTAAACATACTTAAATATATATATATATATATATATATATATATATATATATACACATATATATATATATATATATATATATATATATATATATATATATATATATATATATACATATATATATATATATATATATATATATATATATATACATATATATAAATCACAAGCTCTGTTATGTCGATTAAAGAAAAAACATTTTTAAACAAAATTTTCAATATAAAAATGTTTTATAAAAAATAAAACAAACAGGAAAACTTTTCCTGGTTAATAATTTAGACGAAAACTGATTTCGCTTTTGATATTTAGCGCAATTGCTTCTTCTGTTGTGATAGCTAATTCCGAGCTGGAAATTACGCTTATTTTCAGTAGGAAACTCTGATTTATTATAAACTTTTGTCGTTTGAGATTATGGAAATGCCCATATGTTTACATGAAAACATAAAAAAAGTTAAGTTAAACACACATTTTTATGTAGTTATGTAAATATATCATTATAACTCTTATATTTTCAATAGATTGAAAGCCTGTCGATCTAGCACCCGATCAGCATATGTATCAACGGCGTTCTAAAGGGCCTGAGTTGGATAAGATAGGCCAAATCACTGAGAAAGACGTAGATTCGATAAATTGTGAGTATCCATCACTAACGTTTGAACTGTCAAATTTATACCAAATTGTAACTATTTTTATACGCTTTCGTTTGGTCCACATTCATAAATATAAAATGACTCTTCAAATGACAAATATTTAACAGCCGACAGTATTGCCAAACCGATTGTTGGGAAAGCAAATTATGGATAATCCGTTATAAAAAAACAAAATGTCTGCAGATGTTTAATCCAATATATAGAAAACTAAAGGAAGAAATAAACTATATATATATATATATATATATATATATATAGTTATATATATGTATGTATATATATATATATATATATATATATATATATATGTATATATATATATATATATATATATATATATATATATGTATATAGTTATATATATGTATATATATATATATATATATATATATATATATATTAATATATATATTAATATATATGTATATATATATATATATATATATATATATATATTAATATATATTTATATATATATATATATATATATATATATATATATATATGTATATATATATATATATTAATATATATTAATATATATTTATATATATATATATATATATATATATATATATATATGTATATATAAATCTTATATTATTAAGAAGTGAGATTCTAATAAAACGCAGCTGGAAAGCTTTGTTTCTAGAACTCCAACTCTTAAGTAAAGCGTTATGTCACGAGGGGATAGTTTTGGAGAGAAGATTTTAGCTGCCATTTTATTAATTACTTTTTTGCTACAGTAACCGTAATGTGCTCGTTATTAAATGGTAGATAACAATTCGAAATCTGAAAGCAGAGTTTTTGGTATATTCTTGTAAAAATTTTGCCGCCATCATAAATCTTTGGCCAACATAAATCTTTGGGAGAACTTATATCAATAACTCAACTTAGGATGTATATATAGTTGTATCTGTATATTTGAATGCATGCACATATACATTCCTGTAATTAGCTATTTATTTTAGCCTAAACTTTATAATGAATAAGTTTTGCTATTTTTAGATTTACTTAAATATGTGAACTATGCACAACCAATTTTTAGAAATTTGTGTATGTGGTATTTTATGTGTTTTGCAAAGTCTGAAAAAATGTTAAATAAATACGTACTATATATAATTAAAAGTAAGTTTTTTATATTAATAAAAACAAAACCACAAGTTACAGCGTAATTTTAAAAACGAAGGAAGACATTCATTAAATGAATACAAAGTGTTGGTGATTATTGCAAATTAATGTGACCATATTCTAAATATTTGCCATCACAGCCTTTGAAGTGTATTTTTATGTTTTCAAACACTTTTGTTATAAATTGTGTGCAGCACTAGCTGAAAATGTGGATCAGCGTGACCGTTGTGGTTACTTACGTAGCATCGAGCTACTTCATCGACTGGCGTGTCGATGTGAGAGGTTGTAAAGTTACATCTTTGTATGAAATTTTATGTCATATTTATTTATACAGTGACATTTTCAAAACATTTCATTTTTGATATGTATATAATTTAACAAAGGGTGTTCCAACAGGGTCTTTTTGGTCTAAATGGGATGACCTGAGCACCAACGATTTGGGGTTTCAATAGGACGACGCTACGTGAGAATATGAATGTATTTTGAATATTAAAAAAATTTACTTGAATTTTTTCAAACAGCTTGGGTAAACTCCAGTGTTGTTTCGAACACGGTTGGCTGTTCTTGTACAAAGAAACTTCTGTTTTTTTTTATATTATAAATAACACCACGAGTTTCGTACCCATACGTATGGATGTGTATAAGTATTTAAGTATGTTTGTAGTTAATTTCCAAACTTATTTTTATGAGTTTATTGTTTTTTTTTTCAAGAACGTGTTTTTGCGCGTTGGTCTTGATTTGAATTAAAAATAAAATAAATACAATGGGTTCACAACTACGAATTCAACCCAGCAAACGGAATGATTACGATTTCAAATGGCAGTATGATTTCATTCGATATCAAACTTGTTTCCACATGTGGAATTTTTAAGAATAGAAACGAGAAATCAAATAACTGAAACTAATAATCAACACACGTTTTCCACAAAAACTCTCTAGAGATGCAAAATCACTTGTGCGCAAAAATATTTCCATCAGTTCGTTTCTATTGCTCTTAAAATATATTATATAAACTTTGTTACAGGCAATAAAGCATATTTCAGTCAGAACTGTCAAATATCTGAGTCAAATGACTGTTACTGTTCTTGAGAGAGAGAGAGAAACTTAGTTTTTCTTTATTAATAAGAAATCCAAATTATTTACTCATATACAATTTTTAAATAATGCAAAATATAATTTGCATCTGACACTTTTTGCAAAATAATAATTTTTATAAGTTTTTTGATGAGGAATATAAGAATCATATCAAGAATATAACAACAACATTTTTGGAATTTTTTTTTTTGCAAACTGCGTTCATAATCTCCATACGCAATAAATTTCATTTAAACTTAATGTAATTCTTATGAAACATATATTTGTTTAGATTTGATAAAAATGTGTATTGACAATTTCTTTTGATGTTAATATTTCTAGTGCTTGAGTTTGTGTTTGCTGGGACTAAATAAACACAAAACATTTTAATACAATTGCCTAAGCACATTAGAAGGGTAACTTTCTTTTAGCCATTTCGCCTTCGCAGCGCATGATAGGAGTTTCTTGTAAAATATGTGCAACGTGAAAGAGATAAGTGTTTCATACTTTAAAAGCAAAGTTATATTTCCATAAATTTTTTTTTCTTCTACGGTAATTTATGGCAACAAATAAGCTGCGTTAGTACAATGTTATAACAAGTTCCCAAAAGTACCAAAAATAAGTACAATTTGTGATATCCATGGCTGGATGTAGCTCTATAAAAAATACACGGGAACAAATTACTGCAAACGATATCGATCGAAATTTTTATTTAAATTGCATTGAAATCACGATCGCTGGTCTTTTTCGACTAAGAAATTCATACACAGTTTGACGTGAACTGCAAAGTGGTGGCATCCTCATAGATTTTTTATTTATTTATTTATTGTTTGTTTTTTCAATGTTGTCAGATATGATTTTATATTTATTATGTGAAATGGATAGCTCAACATCCTGTATAGATCATCGAACAATCGTTTTCTTAACACATTAACTTTTAAAATGCCCATTTTATCGTTTATCTTAACCTTTTCAGGCCCTAAATAGTTGTGAAATATACAGAAATTCTTTCTAGTTTCAATTCATTTTACTACACAAGTAAACAAACGGCTTATTTTTATTACATACACACACATACATCCAAACATATGTTATATATGGATTTATTTTCATACAATTTCGTGCATGAGTGAGAGCATGTGTGGTCACAGATATCATGGGATTTTTAAATTGCCTGCAGAGAACAAAGAATTCCTGATATCTGCTGCTCTTTTCTCTATCTCACCTACAAAATAAAATTTCCTTTTAGATAAATTTCATACTGTGTTGCATATTGTAGTAGATGTGTGCGTGTTTGTGTGTATCGTAGGCTGCAAGAATAGCCGGTTTTGTTTTTAATTTTGGTTACCAAATTGTTTGTCCTTCGATATACTGTTCCTACCTGCGTACTTGCGTGCACGCACACAAAACCGCACAAGTATTAAATTTGAAGAATTGTTTTTTCTAATGGAAGAAGGTATGATCCTAATTCTGTTAATCATGTCACCATATTGAAATTTTTATAGGCAACAAATACAACCTTTTTTGGGTTTGATAACGTCTTCCATATATATATATACATATACATATATATATATATATATATATATATATATATATTTCAAAGGTTTTTTGAAATTTAATGCAGCCCTTAAGCGAGTTTCCACTAATAAAACATTTTTTTTTTTTGCTAATTAATTTTTATTTTCTACTTAAATAGCACTGTCATAAAGTGATTTGCATATTCAGGACCTGAACTCTTTGCTAATACTTAGAAATATGCGTTTGTAATTATACTAAATTCATTATTATTTCAAACGATGAAACATTGTTCATTTAATCGATTACTTGTAGCCGATTAACTGTTCGCAGGATTTGAAGTTGCTTATTTTGGATTAACAAACAGCTCGAATAATTATTGACTTATCGATTAATGGAAAATTTATTTTTTTATAGAACATATTTCTTTTTTGTATTTATGTAAAAAGCAAGCAAAAACGTGTGCATCATGTGAAATCGGAGAACAATGATATATTTCAATATTCTTTTGTTCATCTATTATGCATTAGCTCTGATTTTTTTTTTATTGCAAATTTCATATATGTGAACCTACACGCTATGAAATGCCTTCGGGAATCATGTTTTGTATTTCTAACAAATTAAAGAATTTTACTTTAGACTAAAAAAAAAGTGACAAATTTAAAATTATTCGATTAAACGAATGTGAGTGTTGGTGCAACTACTCCGATAGTGGTAGAAAAATCAAAACCGGTGGTAAGAAAACTGCAGCTGACTTCCAAAATGGCATTCATTTACTTCAAAACATATAGAAACACACACACACACACACATTTGCATTAATTTATGTATAGACATGGAAAATACATGTGTGTGTTCTGAAGTAAATCCGGAATAAAAGTGAATAAAATGTATCTTTAAGCCAGAAAAAATTTGAACAATTTTCATGTTATCATGAATAAAGAGTTGGATTTTTAATTTCCTTCAAAATGTTATGGGTTTTACCCGATTTCGCGCGAATCGAGTAAAGCGTTCCGAGTTCCTAGAAATCTACTCTAACAACACTGAAATTAATCGGTAGAACCGCAGACGGGCCTTTTTAGGGGGAAAGTACATGGCACCGGCTTGAACCTGTCGTTTGAGGGAAATCGCTTTGGGTAGATTAATTTAAATATTAAATTTACTTAAAAACTGTTTCTGTTATCACACATTTTTCACAAGCGAATTGGTGGTATAATGATTTTTGTATTTAAAAAATAGCACCCCCCCTAATGCACAAGCGCTCCCACACACACACACCCATATATCCATACAAGTGCAAAAATGTTTACAAAATGAAACTTACCAAACAAATATTTACGTATGTAAATAATTTGTAAAGGCCAAACAAGCATTACAATTCATAATAAAAATAAATTGTCCTTTTGAGCAGCTTTACTTATAATTATTTATATTTATTGACACTTTTAATCAAACCAATTGTATTATTTTTCTTCACCAAAATTAACTTAACATTTTACACTCTTCAATTTCATATTTAGATTTATTTAATTTTGATTACCTTTTATGTAAAGTTTATAAGCAGATTTTTTTTATATTGCCTTTTGTTTGTAAATAACAAATCAGTCTTGTTTTTTATTTCTTGCTTCCACTGATTTGATTGTATTAAAGCTTTTTTTTTATCTATCGCTACAATACAGCGTAATAGTCTCGCTTTTTGTCGCAATTATTTTGTTGAGATTTGTATTGTTTTTGTTTTTAATTGCACACGTGTAAGGAAATAATAATAATAATAATAATAACAACGACGCGGGTATACAAGTTATTCCTTCTGAATTCCTAAACGCACTTCCACTGGCTGTTGCTCTCTTCAGACTAAAATTATTTTCTTTTGCAACTTCTTCGTTAGACCCAAAACAATTTATAAAGATCATGAGTGCTATTTTGTAGATAAGTGTGTTTGCATGTACACGTGCGTACATTTACATATATGAATATACATGAGTGTGTATGTAAGTATTTGATGTAAACTCGACCAGACATAATTAATGATCTTTATACCTGCTAATACATTTGTGTACACATGTACGTTTGCCAGGTATGCCAGACGATTAAAGATATGTATCCACATTCTCAGCACATAAATTTCTGATATCAGCATAATTAATATTGTGTATTGTCTAGCCCTTTATTACTTTTGATCAATAAAAAAATAGTACGATAACAACTATCAATAATTACATATATTTGCAACAAAATGGCTGATTTCGGATTTAATTGGAACGAGAGCAAAACAACAATTTAGGTAAATATATGATATATTCACTTGAGCCACTATAACGAATAAAATCCCGCGAATAAATTTTTCAATATTTGATTCCAACGAGTCCACGGTTGCGGATTTGTCTTCTGCTTTAACGAAATCCCATCAAATATAGTCTGAGAGCATTAGATCGCACGATATAGACGCGAAAGTGATAAAAACTCTTCACAATTGTGTCATTGTTTTTGCATGCCTTGTGGCACCGTCTCGCTGCAAAAACATGTCAGCCAAGTCCAGATCTTTCATTTTGAGAAGAAAAAAATAAATAAATTATAGTCATTATACGGAAGTGTTCGTCTTTTACAGTAAATTTCCTGCCATCGACGTCTTGGACGTCCAATGATGCCACCGGTCCAAACCGTACATCTTTCGCAATGCATCGGCAGTTTTAGCAATCCTTATTCCCACGATATACGACAATTTCGTTTCGCGTAGCAATTCAACCAGAAGTGAGCTTTGCCGCTGAGCACAATTTCCCGAAAACAGGTGGATCCTCATCCAACTTTGCTAGCACCTATTGACTAAAATTTAGTCTTTTTGTAGATCGTGTTACTTCAATTATTGTATCATGTTCTTAAAAGGTTTTACAACCAATTGCTTTCTCAAAATTTCTCACCTAATAATGCGAAAGTCACCGAATCCATGATTCACGGTTGCAAACTATCAACAATAAAAATTTGGTGCGAAATCTAGACACAAAATTCAGAATAGCCGTTTCAGAATGTCGCCCACACTGACCATAAAATGGAAGAAGTGCACCATGCACTTTTTTTTAATCATATATTTTGATCTTAATCTGCAATTGATTTATAATCTGCAATATTTCAGCTATTAAAAATTGTGATAGTCTGGTAGCGCAATGAGTGGGACGCAAATTGATGTTTTGAGCTAAACAAAATGTGTGTCAGTCAGTATATATGCGTACATACACATTTATGTATGGCTGTTCTCAGCGACCTTAAGGATAAACACATGCATGTGTATGTATGTAGCTAATGAGATCTACCCAGTTGATCAACTGCTCGTAGAACACCTTGTCTTGATAATTAATGTACGACAGACATGCCGTTTGTCGATTCGACATGCCGAAATCAAAAATTTTATGGATGCGTCGTTCGATTTTGAGATCTAAACAATCCTTTTCAATATAACATGCACTCACAACGGTGATTCATATGTATGTGCATATATGTATGTATGTGTATATGTGTGTAGATAAATAATATGTTGGCAAGCATGGAAAGATATATAATTTTATTTCTCGGAAGCATTTATGTGATCATTTTATTAATTAATATAATCAGCCTGATTACGGTTGGCGTTTTTTAATAAATTAAAGAAAATTCATTAACATTTATTATCTATTACAAATTGTCGAATTTGAAGCGAAAAACGCGACGATCACAATCAGGCTGAATATTGCCAACTTTAAAAACTTATTTACTACCAATAGTTTGAATACCTCTTGCTAATAAATTTAAGTAAATTAAGCCATTATTTTTACTACACACACACACACACACACAAAACTAGTTGATTTTCCAGCAGCCTTAAATTTTACAACACATATGGTTCCGATCCCTAAATACAAAAGAAAAACAATTATTATGAATATACCTGCCTACATGATTTTAAGAATTGTATCCTCAATAAAAATTTCAAAAGTTGTGAACGTTTTATGACTGCATTTGTTCTTTCATATAGAAATTTATTTGGAAGGCATTGCCACATGCTAGGAAATGACAAGCGTTGCCACTAATATACGGTAAATGTGTTCTCGGCTTTAAGTACTTATTTTGGTTTTTTAAACAATTTGCGTTTTATTGCACACAAATTTTAAAACTGATTTATGTTTTAAATTATTTATCCACAATTATTGGGAAGCAACAACGTCCAAAATATGGTTCCAAAGATGGAAAATTTTAAATTATTTTTGGTAACTAAAGGTAACTACTTTAATGGTGTTTTCTTTTCTGCCAAAATATACTACATTTCCATGTAAAAAGAGTATTTTCGTGTTCGTTTCTTAAAAATGTTTTGCTCTATAAAAGGGTAGTGTGTTTGATTAAAAAAATATCTCACTTTATGCGCCCATACAAATCGACAGTGTTGATAGTGCCCTGAAAAGTAATTGACTTTTTAATATTTATATAGGCTAATTGTTCTAACTTAGTTAAAATCTCAGAAAGACATGATGATAAATATTCCTAGGCACAAAGGAAGTCAACATCAGTTTTATTCAACTTACACAGCAGAGCAGAACAGCTGTTTTCGAAAGCCGCTACACTTTCATCTTCAGTGCTCATGTGTATATTGTGTTTATCACCACTGTTTAGGTGGCTTAAACACAATATACTCCTTTGTGCCTAGGAATATTTATCATCATGTCTTTCTGAGATTTTAACTAAGTTAGAACAATTAGCCTATATAAATATTAATATAGCAAACTAAAAATGTTCAATAAAAATAAATCACACGTAATTGACTTTTGTTTATTAATAGTGTTACCAGAAGAATTTGGAAAGAAATCGCCTAGAATTATTAAGTAAAAAGTTACATTTTAAAAGTTTATATCTTTACTGTTTTATATAACAACTATGAGATAACATTACATTAAGTGATATTAAATCTTACAGGATTTGGAGATTCGAAATTGCGCTCAAAAATTCTTTATATAAAAAAAAATCGATAAAGCTTCGGGTCGATAAACTGGCAGTCTGGCCAACCAATTTTTACTGTTTGTATAGTTTTTGAAAACAAGCAAAAGAAAATTTTTAACAATTCTAAACCGTTTAATAAAAGTTAAAAATATTAATATTGCCGCATCAATTATATGTGCAGAAATGGCAATTAGTCAATTGCTAGTTTCATCCTCCTCTTCTGATGAGGATGAAATTTTAAATTTATTAACATTTCTCCACAAATTGTGTTTTGTTCTAGTGAAATAACAAATTGCATTATTACAGGGTTGGCAATATATTTTATGCATGCACCTTTTAACAAGGTGATATTTTTTGCGCAGAAAAGAAAGCACCATAAGATAATTTTTTAATAATTGTTCTTAATTAAACTAATTTTATACCAAATGAAGAATTGAATTGTTATGAAAAATCAAACATAATCAAAGAGATAATTCCAGTATTTCCACAACCATCATACTAGTAAACAAAACCATTTTCTCTCCAAAGTTCTCGTGAGAATATGAAAAAATATCTGATGAAATGCTACACATTTTCATTGAAATCGTTAGACGTCGAAAAACATTATATCTGCATAAATAATAAACAAGGTAAATAAATAAACAAACACTAAAACAAATATTTTGTTTTCATATTCTTCTTATCTACACTTCACAAAAATTATTATATTCGTACTTGTTTATTAGAAATACGACGGACCAATGAAAGTTTGTTAATTCAGATTTTTGCACAAATTCTCTTAAGCGAGAAATATATTTTTTTTTGTAATTGGTACTAAAGAATTAAAATTTTTAGGGATTTTTCCCACTCTAAAAAATTAATAAGCAATCGCTTTAAAAGACTTGAATGAAATGAAAAATATTAGAATATCTTTCATTTCAAAATCAATTTCGAATTTGCAGCAATATTTTTGTTGTGTATATCTTTAAATCGACAATATGATAGGGAAGTCATATTCAATGCGCATATCGTTATGGTCGCTAATTTTTATCATATCTACGATATATCAGCAAAAAGTAGTTGTGCAAATAGATTATCTTTTAGATAACAGAATTTTCAAACAAAATGCGCAACCGTTTTAGGTTTTCTACGAACTTTCCTCATCTGCTATTTTTCATAGAATTCCCCAAGTCTATCGTTCTAATACATTTACAATGGCAACTCATCTTTGCTATCATTCCATTGTGGTTTAGTTTTTTTCTTCTTAATCACCTGTTTACTTTCATACAACTACAAATACACAACTTGTCTTTGTTCTTTGTACTTTTCTTTTATTACAACAATTTATAATTTGATAAAAGAAATCACAAACAATTATTTTGTAATAAATAAAATAAACTGTATTTGATATTTCAAAACTTAACCAGAACTCAGGGAAAAAAATTAACAAAATCGTGCATTTATTTTAAAGAAAATAAAAAAAATTAGCAGGGAAGAAATTGTATAAAAAAAAATTTTTTTTTGGTACAATTGGGGCGGTGAGCACAACTTTGATGTTCTCATTTTGCAACCCTGATTTTTTTTTGTTCTAACTTGTTGCTGTCCTTTGCCGCCCTCTCTGTAAACAATTTTTGAAGTTAATAAACCAACACCTTCAACTTTTATAGAAATTCTTAGCAATTTTTAGTAAATAAATACTAGACCGAATACAATGAGTGCCATTTAAATAATAGAATAGAAGTTATAAGAATTGAGGGGAGAGGAAAACTATATTCAACAAGCCGACTTCAGCTTGTTGAAAGCACCTTGATGTGATAAATTCGTATGTAAACATGTACGCATTTCATGACTGATAGCGGCAACCGAAATTATTGATTTCATATTTAGCACACAAATTGTACATACTTATGTAATATTGTACGTAGATATATATGTCTGCATATACACATAAGTATGTGTTAATTACGTGTGCACACATATTTTACATTGACCCAATTTCATTTTTGTTTAGATGAAGTGAATATGTTACACGTTAACAATATTGAAAACTACAATCACAAGAACTATTCATTAAAATATATTCGTAAATAGGTGCTGTTGCATATATATATATATATATATATATATATATACATATATATATATATATATATATATATATATATATATATATATGTATTTATATGTATATATATATATATATATATATATATATATATATATATATAAATACATATATATATATATATATATATATATATATATATATATATACATACATATAAATACATATATATATATATATATATATATATATATATATATATATATACATATATATATATATATATATATATATATATATATATATATATATATATTTATATATATATATATGTATATATATATATATATATATATATATATATATATATATATATGTATTTATATTTCCGCATAAATATATATGAGTAAGAAGCTAGTAATAAGAGCCCTTATTACAGTTGTCGTTGTCGTAGTTCAACTTAAGCGACGCCAATGTTAAACATATGACAAGAGCTGCCATATTTTTGCACGTAGTGTTGCCCTAATAGAAAATAAATAAAATTTTCGGAATAAGTTGTTTAACTTATTTATTTGTTTTAACCCAGGTTTCCACATTTCGAGGTCCTGGAAAGCTTCCCTGACCAATGAACCCTAATGCTAGTAATATTGTAAAAAAGAAATCATCGCGCACTCGATATACGAATAATATGGCACAAAGCGGCCACGCTTTTTTTCACAACATATACTTGCATTTTGGTTAATAACTGCAGATTACAAAAAGAAAAGTTCATTTCGTGTAGGGTTTCTGCAAAGTTATTGCTGGGGACGTCATATGAGAGGCATGAAGTGAACGTTACATATAAGTTTTGACCCGAAAAGGAGATCGTGATATGCTCAGCTTCATATATCAGGTAATATTATTTGTTTTCCATTCAAATAGAAAAAAATTTATATTAGTTTGGTATGTAGATCATGCCCAATGCTTTCTGATTATATAACCTCACAACTCTTTATACATAATATATGCCAAGAGAAAATCTAACTTTTTTTTTCAAAAAATTCAGAGAGTTCTAGGTTAGTACAGTGACCTAAGTAAATATGAGCATTTTGATATAAAATAAAACTACCGACTAACTTCTTTTCAGTAACAATAATAAGCAGTTTCACAGTCTTTCCACTAGGGGATATTTTAAATAAATTTTTAAGTCTCTTGTTGCACTTGTAACCAGGAAGTTTTCCTCTTTTTAATGACTTACAACGTTGTATTATGATTTAAAGCTTTTGCTTGCGATTTTCGAATTGCTTCTTATATTTTCGTATCTTTTCGAAAGTAAAATTATCGGTTGATACAAAGAAAATGATTATAACAGAAACTGCACACAAGCACGTACATGAAAATATGGAAATAAAAAATGTTTGTACATAAATATGTTGTTACACTATATATTGTATGAATATAATTTGGTACATATGTATGTACAGTTATATATAAGCATATAGTAGTTACATACATACTCCAGCTTTATTATTATTTTCTTTGTTGCTTTTTATTTGCTTGGCTGGATTCGTTGATTTTTGTGTGTTTGTGCTAAATTGAAATGAATACATTTTTAAGTGGGTTACAAGCCATCGAGGGTTCACAAACAGATAAACCAGTCAAAAAATAAATACACTTGTGTAGATGCTACATATAAATGCATTTTTATTCACTTTATTATATGCGGAGAAATTGTTTATGACAAACGCACACACACACACATGTACATCGCCATCATCATTGTTTAATGAATATTATTTGTAATTTATACATGACACATACTTGCACACTGTTTGGTACCTGCTGTTTGCTGCTGGTGCAGCCAACAACCCCGAAGGGTCTTCTTTTTTAATTACTGCATAAATGTATTATCAATTTTTATTAATAACTTATTTATATTTTATTAAAGAATATATAAACGCAGTCGCTGCAAAGTAAAAGAGCAACGAATTATAACCAAAACTGATAACTGGCTGCTTCCAGTTTGTTTATATTAAAAATCCGATTTGTCTGTCTTGCTGGTTTTACAATAACAAAAAAAAAAAAAAAAACAAATTGCTAAACATATTCTATTGAATCTTGGTTTCTATTCAAAATTTCAATGGTTTTAGTAGTTATTTTTAAAAATGAGCAGCATTTCTTTTAATCAGCACTGCAGGGATGAATTCTACACATGTGGTGCATTGTGCCAGAAGTAGGAAACTCGGCTGTAAGCGGTAGGATAGAGACAGTAGTAATTTTGGAAATTTGTTGCAATTTTTGTAAAATATTATTTATTTGCAAGTATTTAGACTTGACGCAACTTTTCCAGACAATAATGCCCAATAAATCAGTGGATAATCAAACTCTATTTAAACATAAAATATCGTTCTCCACTGCAAAATTTTATCAGACTTAAATGCCTCACATTGTACTTTAAAACATGACATAAATTATACAAAGTCAGTATATGAATTAGATGTTTGTTATCTTAACAAAAATATTAAAAAGTTTGTCAAAATAAAAAGTTAATCATCGAAAATACAAAAAAGAAATGAAACGCAAGAAAATAAAAGAGAAAAAGTGATCAGCAGGGCAACCAAATTTATGATATATCATATTTTTTTCTGCATGTCTTACAAACATATGAGGTAGTTATTTATCCGTTTCAGAGATTTTTAGGAATTTTGGCATCGATTTGTTAGAGCATATTTTGGCATATTTTGCCCTTGAGGGCACAAGTTGGCATATTTTACTTTTTACTTTTTCTTGCAAAATTTTTGTTATGACTACATTCCAACTATTTTTAATGTGTACTTGAACAATTTACAACCAGGTGGTGTTCATCTAATCGACTAAGGCGAACTGAATTCGCCACTGACATAACCAAAGCGAATTGAATTTTGCAGACTAGTGTAATGTTTATCTTATTCTATTTATGTATATAAACACGTTGGGCCTTAGTTTCTAGGTTGTTTAATATTTAAGTTTTAAACACCAACAATTTTTTAAATCGTTAAAAGAAAAGTTCTTCGAAAATCCGGTAAGCCGCCGCCGGAACTTTCTCTCCCAGTTGAACAAATAACAACCCGTTGGGGTACATGGATTGAGGCTGTAAATTATTATGCTACCATAATAACTTTCAAAAAAAGTTTTGAAAGTTTTAGATAGTTTAACAGATGATGCTCAATCGATTAAAATTGTCAAAGAAGCTTTACGTAAATCTAAAACAAAAACAGATTTAGTTTTTATTGCATCGAATTATGGATTTATTGCCAACAATATGAAAAATTTTCAAACTGCTGGTATTTCCCTAACTGAGCAAATAAAAATACTGAACGACACCGTTAAAAAGATCGACAATGTGCCTGACTCCGATTCTAAGCATATTGTTCAATTTAAGTTAAAACGAGTTATGGATAAAAACAAAGGCCTTGAAACAATAAAAAATATTTGCAGTCAGCTGAATGGTTCTAAAGAAAGCCCAAATTGAGAATATGATGTGGGAGAAGTTTTGTCTTTTAAATATGCTCCAATGAATTCAGCGGATGTAGAAAGAAGTTTTTCTTTTTATAAAAGTATTTTTAGAAGCAACAGACAGAACTTTCTTTTTGAGAATTTAAGTCAACACGTCGTAATTTATTGCAATTCCAATATGAATTAAGCTAATATATTTCACAGACTTATACTTGTACATATTTGCTTACAAAGTAGTTTTTAATTCGTATTTTATATTATTATATTTAGCATATGTTGTCTTAGACATGTAATATGTTCCTAAAGTAACAAGTTATTTAATGAATTCCCTAACATGTTTATTTTTTCATTATTTTTTAAATAAAATCTTATATTTTTAAGAAAAACAAAACTTTTTAGAGCATGTTTTTTACATTTTAGGAGCATTTTTCCTGTTTTTTACAGCATTTTTTATGCGCTTAAAACCCTTTTTTTAAAGCATGTTTTTGGTTGCCCTGGTGATCAGTGAGTTCTTGTTGTGGCTTTGATATTTGCTTTAAAGCTTCTCACTTGGTAAAGTGGAAGTTTGAAATAAATGTCATTAGTTATTCTAATAAATGTTGGGTACAGGTTCCCTGATGATCTGCAATAGCCCCAGTGAAATGCGCATAGGAAGTAGCTAAAACCCCTTGACTGATCAATTTGAATTTTTTTAATAACATTTTGGGAAAAAAGATCTAGCACATAATTAAAAATAAAAGAAATGAGTTCAGACGAAATATGTCGCTGAAATTTTTGCAATTTCAAATGCAACAGCGTTAGGGAAAGCACACCTAATACCTTTGAGACCCAACAGTTCAAAGTGCTGCCATATTTTAACTAGAAATCATTTAAATATGACCGCAAAACATCAACATCATTTAACTTGAAATTAAAAATCAGAACATAACATTTTTACTTTTGAATATGTTTTGTTGTAGACCTTTTTGAATAAATTTGTTGTGTATGGTAGAAGCACCAATTTTAAATAACTAATCAGAACTAGTTTTCTTTAATAGCAAAAATGATTATGACTTCTAATTTTTTATGATATTTTAATGAAACTTTATATATACAACTCCAAACATAACACCAAAATGTGTAAAGAAACTTTTACATGAAAGCCCAAAATCGGAACAAGAAATAGGCTAAGTAACATTAATAACTGAAGCTTTTCTCTCTAGAACTATATTTAAAAAAAATAATGCCGAGAAATTTCAGTCCAATCGCCAGTTGTTGACTTTCCATTTATATAAAAAAATCAATTGATTTTTCTATAAACTTATGATGTATTTAAAAAAGCGTTAACTTTGTGTTAAAAGTATGGCAGCACCATCATGTGTCAATACATCTCATTGATAATTTCTTCACTGAACAGCTGCTTGATATGTTTACAAATAAGCAAAAGATTGATTCTTTGTTTTATACAAACAATTACTCAATGCTCACCCGTATTGAATTTATTTATTATTATAAAACAAATTTTTCCACACATGCGTTTGTATGTAAATCTTGATCAACTAAACAAAAAAGAAAACAATAATAATAATGATAAAAATGCAATTTTAATAATTTACAGAACAAACAAGGTATGCAAATCATGGGTACGTTCGCACTAAATATTTACCCAAAAGAACGTAACCACTAAATACTAATGAAAAAACGTTTAATTCACACAACAACTTGATTCTATGATAGTGTCTGTTGCTTATGTATGAAACTGCTTTAATTAATAAACAAAAAAATGTAAGTCGAAATATTTGCCATTAATTTTTAGTGGTTACGCTTTTTTCGGTATATATTTGACAAGTGTGGACGTACGTACATATCTCAAATATGGGAAATTCAATCTGATTTCATATGGACACGGTTGAGCCTTTGTACCTTTGTCGCCCAGAACTGTGAAGCTTTCATACCGCATTGATAAGAACTCACACAATTTTTTGGACTTTTAAAAGTTTGATTCAAAATATATAATAATTTCCTAAAAGGGAAGACCTGGAATAAACAGCTATATGTTATATATTCGAGAAGGTATTAATAAAGGAAATGCTTCCTTTTTTGATGTTTTCCGTGCCGATTTTAGTTTCCGTTCGAACGTTGGTTAGGGTAAGTGATATTACGAACAATCATATCTGGCAGCCATTTTTGTTACACCACTCTTCGTATATAATATGTGGCAACTCGGTTACACCAAACACAAATTTGAGTAAACATACAATTAAAGACATATAGACATATATACATATGCAATATGCAATGCAATTATTGTAATTTCATTGTTAGGAAAATTTTAAAAACCACTTAATAATGATGACATTTAAAACAAATTATGTATTAAAAGCAACATTGCAATATAAGTATGAAAATGCATATTAACATAAACTTAGATAATTGAAAACTTATTGTATTCTATTTTATATATACCTTAGTTTGTTTAAAAAATATTATCCACTTACATTTTAAAAAGAATTCGAAGTTGCTATTGTTGAGTTATTATTAATTTTTGATGTTGAATAATCTAATTTATTGCAGTAAAAATAAGGCCAGCCTAAAAAAAAAATTACTAAAAATTACTGAAATTTTATTTAACACACAAACACTGCGAGTTGAGGAAAAGTGTAATAGAAAATGTAGTATGAAAACAACGATAACGTCAGCAGCGATAGACCAGCAGAGAAAATTTCATAGTCACAAAGCGCGATTAGATTGTAAACGTAGCTGTATAACAGAAATACTAACAAAAGAAATAAATAAACGTACTTTTCTTGTTGTTTTACAACACAGCAAAATATTTTGATATTTTTATTCGTCTTTTTTTATTATTTCACATCAAATTTTTTACATGTAAAGTACGTTTATGCACTCATGTATGCACACATTTTTAATTTATTATAGATTAGTGGCTTTTAGTTTGGTGCTTTTCTTTTTCTTGGATTAAAAAAAAATTTTTAGTTCATATACATCCTGATGTACATATGTTTGTGGGGTATACAATTAATTAATTGATATTTTTATTTATATTGGTTCTAGCCCAAACCGTATCAATTAGATTTCAATATATAACTCCTGATGCAATTCATATAAATTAGCATCATATATTTTAATTTTTCTATTATATTTTTTTTCACCATTCAACTTACAAAAAGAAACTTTCTTTGTCTATTGCGTTGTTTCACTTTATATAAAATCACTTTTTTCTCAAGTCTTTGTGAAAATATTGTAATTTGGTAGATTTTGCAATTTACTTTTGGCATTTAACTCTAATATGTAGTATTTTTTTTAGCACAAACGAAAAAAATTCGAATGTATTTCTTATATTTTTCTTGCTTAACTTCGAAATCTTTGCTAGTTTCCTTTTATCTTTGTTTAATGTTCAATACGACTATTATAATGAAAAAAGCCATACACACGCAAGTACACTCAACGGAATGAAATAAACTGTTCCACTAGTTTATTGTTTGAAAACAGCTGTGTATCTGTTATACGGCATTATTATTTTGACACTTGCTTCAATGATGTTTTCTTGAAAATGACTGCCAGAGACGGAAACACCCACAAATTCAACGGTTGCAAGCTGGCTACCATGGTTCATATATCGGCTGGTCTTGAATGGAGTTTAAGACGGTTTGTTATATTCCTTATGATGTCCATAAGTAACACAAAAAGGTGTAACATATCTCCATGATCCTTATGTCCACAGTCATATGTTTGTTGCTGACAGAAAACATCTCTTAATATCAACATAACATATAAATAATATTCCAGGATATAATCCTACCAATGGTGCACTGATTACATGGTAGTACGGTAGCGCCACTTGCATGTACGCTCACACGTACTATTAAGGAGCAGGATGGCATATTTTTTTTACAAATATATGCGCGTACAGAAAGACAGGAAAGGTTGGAAAGACAATTTTGTACCAGCTGCATCAAAACTTTGCAAAGTAAACTTACTAGTTTAAAGGGAGTCAATATACAAGAGCATGTGTATGTCCAGATATATAGGTCATCCGAACTCCTCGGAGCTTCTTCGTATGCTGGTCGATAGTTTGTACACATATACAACAATAAAACGCACTGCTATTGCAGTAATATGCGTGCGGGTGCCTAGTAATCATTGTACCATGAATACTCGCTGTAATGATTCGATTTCAGGGCCTGAACGTTCGCCATATGGTCAAGTAGAATCTGCTTTAAGAAGTTTTGTACAGGGTGAGTACAGTAACAATGGGAAATGTGAGCTCTATGTAAAAATAGAGTTTTTAATAATCTCTTGGTCCCCTTTTTCGTAAATAAAGGACAGTGTTGTATTCGGTGATTTCCTAGTTAGACCCATAAAATGCAACTGTTATAGAGTTAGACAGGAAATTTTCTCTTCAGTCCTTTTTTAAACAGCAATTGGAGCATACGTAAAAGTGCCATACGCAAGAAAAACGAAACAATAAGTAAAATCGGCCTGGCTCAATATTTTTAAATTAAATTCATATGAAAACTTTAAGCAATTGGAAAAATTATGTTCAAATACTAAATATAATATCTAAAGCATTGAAATTGCACAGAATATTTAAAAAAATCAACATTTTGAGAGCAAAATCTATTGAAAATTTGTGTATATAATTTAAGTTTGCAGTTGTGTGTGTGTGAAAAAAGAAAATGTATTAACAACAACATGAAAAAACGAAAAAGAAGCATACAATAAAAGTTATATATATTCATGTACGTATACGCAAACCCAAAATAAAGAAGCAAAAAAAAAAAAATAAGTATATAATCCGAAATCATTTAAAACGAGTAATTTTTCTTCATCTTGCATTCTCTTTATACGTGTGAATTTGAAAGTATTTGTAAAATAAACGAGTTTTTAATATGAAAAAATATAATTGGAATGTATAAGTGCAAATAGGTGTGATTATTGTATAGAACAATCGCTCATGTGTAGAGCGCGAATTGTACGAAACGCCGAGAAAATACTAATAAATACTGTAATAATTAATATAAAAAATATAGTTTTAATGTGTAACAAGTTTTCACGGTTGCAAAAGTACTAAAATAAACTTCAAAGAAATATTTGAAGAATCAATTTCGGTTGTGCATTCATATATGTATATGTACAGAAATGTACCCAAATATTTAACAAATTGGCAGAATTTTTTATATGGATTCCACCTGGTATCGTATGTAAACGACCAGGTAAGTCTTCGTTACAGTGTTGCATTTTTGCTCGTTTGTCACATATTTCACATATTCAACTTGGATTAATTGGTTTATATCTATTGAAATAAAGGTAAGTGCAATTAATTTTCAAAAACTTCTATAACTTTTAATTCAAAATGTCTTAATCTTGTCAACTGGTCGTTTTATTTATTTATATTTGGTTTAATTCCATAATAAAAAAGTTATATTTGGCATTTTTGTTTTGTTCGTATTTTCTTGCTGTTTGTCTTATATATTCTCATTCTCGAAGATACAGTTGAGAGTGTATGCGTGTGATATAGGAGAGCGAAAATTTGCCGCAAAATTTTTTGTTGTTAAAATATTCTGTGTCTATTTTCTTTTTCTTTCTTATATTCTTTTTCGCCAGTTCATTTCAAAACAAACTAAAAATCTTGTAAATACCAAATGAAATTCAATGGACAACAATAACACTTGATACTTATTTGTCAAAAATAAACAGTTTCTTTTCGAAATTTCCAAAAAATAATTACCTTCTAATGATTTTATATGCACTTTTCCTAAAAACAAATATTTTAATACTGAATTGATGCTCCTTGTATAACTTCCTTGAAAAGCCAGAAAATTAAAAATGTAGATTTTAAATAACCTTTTTTTTTCAACAGGAGTAACTCTTGCATGATTGTATATTAAATTATATGTTTTTGAAGCGAACTAACTCTCTTAGGATTTGGACACTGAAAATGTTGATATTCAATTCAATAATTTTATACAAACAAAAATAGCTGCAGTACAGTTTGTGCATTAAGTTCAGCAAATGTAGAGGAAAATGAAACGCCAAATGCATACATGATCATCTATGAGAGATTTAATATCTTATGACTAAATTTAATGGACAAAGTTAAAACCGGAGTTTAAAAAAGCTGCAGTTTTAACATAAAATCATAAGTTTATGGTTTTTAATGTTAAAAACTGGGTGTTAACTTTCGGTGTAAAAATACTATAAGATATAATGGTTTTTATAGGTAAATTCAAATTGTACGAAACAAATTGCAAGTAGAGGGTGGGGTGTGTCATTCATATTAAAGCTTTGCACGTCAAAATATATGTTTTATTTGCTTATAACTAAATATACAACATCAATAAATTTAAATAAGAAAATATGCACATATACTTGTTTATGTACGTTTTCGTATGTATGAATGCACATAGAGAACTATAACATATATCAATGATACAACAATAACTACAAATATAAATAGTTTTCTATTCAAAACTCATAAGTAGAGTAATAAGTATATGGGGGGAAAGAGGGACGAAATAATTAAAAGCCGAACCCGCTCCTGCTTATATAAAAGTTTAGTATTAGTTGTAGTAGCAACAACAATTAAATCAACACCATTATGATCAATATGATCATATTTAGAGTACGACGACGACGACGACAACAACAATAACAACAACAACAACGGTTACAGCTTCAGCAGACAGCAACAAGCAGACAGGCGGGCAAACAAGATACAAAATTGAATCAATAGCAGACTGAGTCTGATTGTACTCGAACAAGCAAGTAGGCACTTATAATTAATTTAAGTTTGTATTAAGATAATTATTGCCACTGTCATTATTATATTTATTGTTGTTGTTGTTCTTGTTAAATATGTGTGTGAATTTATTTTGTGTATATATAGTTATCAGTGTGGCCAGATTTCAATATTATTGAAAAGAAAAAAAAAAATTTTAAATAAAAAGTATGCAAAATATAACCGCAATAAATTGTATTGATTTCGGAGCGTTTTTATTTTGTATTTGTGTTACTAAAACTCCTCAAGAAATATTTTCAATACAAGATCGTATTCTACACAGGTTTTTTGTGGGCAGTTTTAGATGACATAAATCTATATTTATTGCAGATCTTTTATTAAATTTATATTTGTTATTACAAATTAATATATGAAATAAAACCTGCGCTATATAATTTTTGTACACCTGCAATTATTTACAAAACAATATAACTGTCAAAGTTTCCTTGGGAAAAATTATTGGCAATATGTAACAAATTTATCGGTACTTCTCTACTTGTGTTATAAGAATTTGCGAGAATTATCTATACAGTTTTATTCAAATAAGTTTTATGTCTACCCTGTAAAATTTTTAAGATGTTGGACGGAGCTCTTGGCATTTACTGTGACGATATGAACACATCTTAAGCTTATACCTATTTTTTCCGAAATTGATTATGAAACGTATCACGTTATTTATAAGACATATATAATAATCAAGGGAATATCCCCAACTGACAATTAGTCATTTTCATTTCATTTCACAATTCAAATATTTGCTCTGCCATATTACGTACTTGCCTACCACATTTTTATCTTATTTAATTTTATAACAACTTTGTACGCTATTTTTTATATAGTTTGTCCAATTATAAATTGTTTTCGCTTTATTTTCTGTTCATTACTTAACAAACGGTATCTTAATATCTTTTCAAATTATTTTATATGAATGTATGCAGTAGTTTGAGCCTGTGTGCATACATTTGTATGTGCAAACAATATGTATGTATTGATTGTATGCAGGTGTGTGTGGCTGGTAAAAACATTTTTAAAAATAAATCGCAATTAAATATAAAATTATTACGTATTGTATGTACATTTTTTGTATGTGTATCTCATTTATCCCCAGCACCTCCACCCCTACACATGAAAAAAATAAATAAATTGTTCATACAGTATATAGAGTACTGGCAGAGTAAATCTTATAAGAAAAAAAGCAACTAAAAAACACAAATTTGTTCATATACCTCATGTATGTATATTTTTCCATTGACGTTTTATCATCAGTTTCAAAGTGTGCAATTTAAATAATAATTTGACTATAAAACTAAATTAAATACTTACGGAATATATTAGCTTATTAATTTAATTGTTTATAAAAAGTATTACTGCAATAAATCAATACCTAAAACGTGCTTAGTTTATTTAAATAGTTTTTTTATATTGAAAATATAATTTTTTGAAGAGCACAAAGTCGATTATCAATGGGAAAGATAGGGCTTCCACTTTTGTCTCTGAAGCTTTCAATTTTGAATTTTAATTTTATTTCTTTAATATGTACATCGTTTTACGTGTGTTGTGTGTTCGAACTTTAAGTTTTCTTATATTCAAAAAATTCTTTGCAATTTCAATGGCTGCAAAAGGGAAAAGTTCTTCAATACGACGACAAAAAATTCGAATTGGAGGGTGCTTAAAATTAGGAATGCTAAGATAAATGATTAATTTTGTAGGTACTCAAAGAAATGTCGCTACGCATACACACATCGAATAAAAATGTGTTCCCTTTATTATACAACTATTATATGATAACGTCACTTCAGGATAACTCCAAAAATTAGTAATTTATTTACTTCTTATGGACTACAGTCAATTAATTCTGACAAAATGTGACTATTAATTAATCCCTTAAATATAACAAGAGGTTATTAAAAATAATTGATTAGCAAAAACGTGACATTGACAAATCGCACAGAATAATGGGAATTTTTACTTGTTTGTCATTTTGTGCATCACTAAAAAACAAATCGATTCTATTATAATCCAATAACAGAATGGGAATATAGAGAGCAAAGCATTAGAATTCATTCAAAAATGTTTTCTTTGTATATGGAATATGGAAATACCCATATTGAATACTAAAATTATTTTAAAGAGTAACACTGTTAATATTGAAAGTTAAAATTAAGTTTTATCTTTGCAGGATGTACAATCCGTTTAATTACAAAAAATTAAACCTTTTATAGAAATTGATGCATTTGTTGCTTTTTGTTCTATATTTTATAACACTTCATTCACAAACTGTACTGTAGCTGTTTCTGTTTGTGTAAAAAAATGCAATATACTTCAAAACAGGAACTAGTTTATATTGGGAAAATTAATATATTAGCTATATAAAGCAAATAAATGCTTCCAAAATATATTATTTCATATTATAATATTAATCAAGCTTATGGTCGTTTTTTATCAAATTATATTTGGTCTAATTTTTATTCGATATTTCGTTAACAGCTTGTTAACATCTTTATTCTTTAATTTTTATTTCCTGAAGATGTTAACAAGCTGTTAACGAAATATCGACTAAAAATTAGACCAAATATAATTTGATAAAAAACGACCATAAGCTTGTTTAATATTATAATAAACTGATAAGGTCAATAAAGATAAATCAACTATATTATTTCATATAAAACCACGCAAACTCTGAAAGGAAAACTGTAATTGTGGAGTACTTTTCTGTGTATTCTCTAAACATCAGTTCATTCCAATGTACAACTTGGCAGCACTAAACTTATAACATGCAAAAAACTGGCAAAAACTAAGTTGCACTTTATATAACCTTCATAAAAACAATTAAAAAGTATTTTCAAATCAGGTTGACAAAGTCATTTCGAATGGTTAAATCAACTTTAGTAGTTATAACGTTAAAACTTTTACCATTGTGTGAAAACACCATGAAGGTTTTCTTAGTATATATGGTTTATAGGAAAATTATATTTTGGGGTTATTCTGAAAATATTTCATTTGTCTTTAAACTTGATTGTACTCGTAAAACAAGTCAATTATTTCGTATGAATTATTAGTTGTTGACTTTAAATCCTTTATCGAAAATTGTAAACATGTTCCCCTTCTATTCGTTTCTTTGAATCGTAATGCCGATTTACTTTCCATCCTACAGCGTGCGAAAATCATTATCGTTTAATATCTTTTCAATTCGCTGCATTTCTGAAATAATCAATTATTCCTTTTTCAGCCTTTCTTTCTATTAATTTCTGTCAGCGCGAATAATCTTGAATTCGTAGTTTCAAACATATTTCGCAATTATTCTGCTCATTTTTGCTTCTATTGTCGTTTTGCATCAAACGCATGCGGTGTTTACACATCATTGAGTTCATTTCGTTGCGGTTGTTGTTGTATTTCTTACTATTATTTCATTTTGTATATTTTTATAGAAACAGCATGCTGCAATGGTTTTCCATGGTCATGTTGTTGATTAATGCAAGCAGCAAATTACTCAAATTTATAATATCTCTGATAAATAAAATCAATTTGATTTTTTAATGTGTTACACTGAAAAAAAAAAGCTGAAGAATGTGCATATAAAATATTTTTGCGTTTAGTTTAAGGGGTTTGTTAAGGGAAATTGATTTATGTACCGTAAAATTAATCGTTTGTTCAAGTAGTCCAACCCCCAGTGGCTGGCACAAACACAAGTAGAACATTTCCAGTGTTATTCAAAGTTACATTTAACCCTTGGCTATAGAAGTAACTCATGCACATAGATTTAGACAAAACTTATAGATGACTACTACGTTGGATTGGGATTGTTGTTGAATCAAAATTAAGCGTAAACAGTTTTTCATTACTGTTGTAAATAGGAAATTTGTAAAAAACTTAATTTATTATATGGTGGTGACATACACGCTTTTTCGCAAGCAGTCAACAGGGGGTTTGTGTCAGATTAGAATTCAGTTTATTTGATTCATTCAACTTTTTTATTTACTTAGTTTGGATTTTGGCTAAATTGTAAATTATATATGATACACTGCATAATTTATTTCTTTGTACAAAATATCACATCATCACTCCTCAGAACTTTGGCATTAAGAAATTTTGATTTGACACGTTTTTAAAATAACGACAAAACGCAACATGCCTCGTCATTGGGATGAAAGCAAACAAAAACAAAGGGAACATAAATTGAGATTGACCATAAATATGTTAATTTGCTTAAAAATAATTTAGCAAACACCATGAAGATAATGACTTATTGTAAGCAACGTATGTAAGAGGACATCATCGTCACTTGGATAAACACAAAAAGCAAATAATTTTAAATTCCTTTTTAAGGCATTTCGCTACAATACATTTACATATTTGTGTACAAAAGCACCCTCCAGATTTTTATTTTTTTTTTCGAATAAACCATCTCAACGCAAGTTGATTTTTGTACTAAAATAATATAAATACTTTAGGATTGTTTGATCAGCCGTTTACACAAGATTTCTGATAGGGAAATAATCAATTAATTAATAGTGCTAAGAAAATAAATAAATAATCGGTTACTCGAACTTCCTAGCATCGTAAAACCTATTGGCTTGTGCACAAACATTTAAAAACGGATTGAGAATTAGATAAGAAAAAGTACAATAGGTAAATTCTGTTTCCTTTTTCTGAACCGCAACAAAAAGAGCAAAAATTCACAAATTAACTGAGACAATATCCAAAATAAACTGCATAAATGTTTTAAAAAATATTTCGCCAAAATATAATTGTATCTAAATGCCACAAGAAATGTAAACACAAATTAAATATAACAAAGAAGACGCAAAATGTAAACAGATACATATGTACATAAATATTGTATATGTTCATATATACACATTTATATACTGCATATTGGTAGTCATATGCATATGAACAGCAAATAAAAACAAAACGAAAATAATACTACTTCTATTTTACACCATTCAAAAACGAATTTGTAGCAAAAACTACAACAAAAATCACAAAAATTTGTTAAGGATAAAAAACTATCAGCAGAACTCAAACAACTCGGACTACCTAAAATAGCAAAGAGTAGGAAGTTAACAAAAGAGAAACCCTTAGAGACAGGATAATAACAATACAATTGTAACATACTGAGTCACAGCTGAAAAATAAAAGGGATAAAACAAAAAAATATATGTTTTCTTAACAAATACGTGCCGTTTTTAGTGAAGAGGGTGTTCTTATGCTTTAGATAAGAATTAAAGCAAATAAAAAATAAGCGTAAATGGCTAAACGTTAAATATTCTACTTTGACCAACTACGACAGTTTGGGTAATAATCCCTTCCAAAATGGAGGATTAAGGAACTCATTTCGTAGCTTCAATTGTTAAATAAATAATTTTATAATAACTATATACAGCAATGATAGTAACTTTTCAAGCAAGATTCTGTTCAGTCTTGAGAAATCATGAAATTAATTCTCTTACCAAAACCCATTCAAGTACTAAATCTGCTTGTGTGATCATCTTTTATTAATTAATATGGAACCGAGATTTTAAAATCTCTCAAATTAAATCTAGAAATATTGAAAAAACAAATTATAATTTTATAAATATAAAGAGAGACCTTAAGCTTAAAAATATTAGTGTATATTATTAATTAAAAATAGGTAAAAAAAACTAAAAGAATTAATTCTAGAACACATACAAATTTTGACTTTCTGGCAACCCTTTATAAAGGCATTTATAACTATTTGAGTTGACAACACTTGAAAGATGACTAAGGATGAATGCATATCATAGCCATGACACCACTTCAAACGCACCAACAATCAATAACAAAAGAAAGACGGATTTCTAACAACAACAGCAGCGAATTCCATAATAAAACAAAACCAACAACTCAAAAAATGCAATCTACCAATACAAATAATTCTCATAAAAAACTTGAGGTCTGTTTCACATAATTCCTCAAACGCACATGAATTCATTCAAATTTTCAGTGTTTATGACAGCTTAAAGCAGCTGCTGTCAATACAGCGGAGTGGCAAACAATCACGCAAACACACACACACATACATACACATATATGTATTTGTGAATTTACAAACATAGTTTCCCAGCAAACATTTGAAATATTTTTGAGACCAAACAAAAAGTAGTCCTGGGAAACATCCTCGTTGGTGTTAGATCCGTGAGACGCTGAATTTTAGAGTCTAAAACATCACTACATTTAGATAACCGAACTAATTAAAAATTAAAGTTTCTATCGTGAATGAAATGTCATGGTGAAATTAATGGCATCGCTAAGCCGGATGATTGTTCTCTTTCCCAACCATTGTGAAGTGCCCAGGAGACGTACAAAAAACCCTTCAATCACATAGTTGTGCGCATGTACCCATTTTTTTCGGCTACACGCACATGTCAGCTCTGATTGATGAGAATCAAAAAATTTGGATATATATTTGACTGCTGATTGACGAAAATAACGTCATTTGCTTTGTTTTATTTGTTGTGTGACGACATGGAGAAGGGCGCTGATGAAAAAGAAATTATTTTGCAGGCTACGAAGACAAAACACAAATGCTGATTGGCGCTTTTATTTGTACGTCTCCGAAAAATCATCAACTAAACGACACTAGCACATTCTTACCGGTTAATGGTTTTTTACGTCTTCTGGGCACTTTAGGCCCACAAGTTTTTGTGTACAAGTCTTCATTGTGGTTGTGTATGTGAGCGATGTTAGCACGTGAACTTGTGTGCAGAATAATAATATATTCTGTTGCTATACTCTTTCTTTGGTTGTTGTAAAGTTGCATTTGTCCTATTAAATCTTAAATTTTTCACGAAAGCTATTTTATAAGAAAGTTTGTTTCCGCTTTTTGTACGTATTGAACGTGAAATAAGGAAGATAAGTGTAAAATTGAAACTAAGACCCTGATATCGTATATCATCTATTACAGTGTCAACTTGTTGTATTCCGTTTCACAACGCTAGGAGACCATTTACAGCCGAAAAGAATGTAAACAAATGTAATCCAATCTATTTAGGAGTATATCCAACAATACACAAGACTGACAATAAAATTACTTGGCTGCTCACTGCCGCCAAATAAATTGTTTGCTGGGTTACCGGTTATGCAAAATTGAATACTAACAACAATCAAGCAAAAATGTCTGCCTCACAGCTAACCAAGTAAAGAACAAGCAAAGAATTTTAAATAAACCAGAACATTAAACTGTAACTATGAAAATAATAAAACTTTTGTGTTATTCGAATAAGTGATTTTTACATATCAGTCCGCACTTTTACTTATTACACCAATTCACTGGCATTAACCACACAACAACATACAAGCATGCATACATACATCCCTACCTACGAGCATACATGCATTCATACATATTATGTATGTATGTATGTACATAATTGGAACGCTTTCATTACCCTCTTGGTAGGAATAGTTCTTATACAAATATTTTTTACACCTAATTTGGACGCAAATTACACACAACAAACAATCTGTAGCCACGATAGTCACAACAATAGCAACAATGAAAAAAAAAAATTAACAAAAGCGTATTCCCAGAAAACAATGCATATAAATATATACAAACATGCATTTATAAGTTTGTTCATTGATATCTGTATGTATACTGCATGTGTTTTTAATTTATATAGTTTGGATTATAAAAGGGATTTTAAATACCTACAAGCATCTGCTTTATTCCATGAGAAAAATATCGTATGCAGTACATAGAGAAAATAATTTTGCTTAGTACGTTGTAAAAATAGTTATTGGTTAATAACTCCTTAGACTTAAAGCAATTTGTAACAAAGTATTGAGTATTGGGTACCGAGTAGTGAGTGTATTCACTTCTTGATGGACATTAGATTTTCAAATGTAGTTAGACCTGTATTTTTTCGATATGTTTTGACGACAATTTCAATACTTTTGATTCAAAACTCTCTGAAAAGGCAACACTACATAATAATATAAAAAATTTAATCAGCTGATATGGTATAATAAATCTACCGGGTGGCAACGGCATGATTCATATGATCATATATGGGAACGTCACTTGGAATATATTGTTTAAACTATAATAAACGAAGAAATAAGAATTTAAAAATCCCTAATGATTGTGAATAATCTCCTCTAAAGTAACTAATGAAACATACCCAAAGTAGGGTGTATTTCGAAAGACTAATTTAAATTGTCCATGCATATAATTTCGATCAGTGTATTTTATAATATGCTGCACCTATTGTACAATTTTTAACTCTTATTGCATACTTGCAAAAATATATTTAATAGTTAAAATATGAAATAACCAAATTTTGGCAATTGGCAATGAATCAATTTATCTGGCAACACCCTTGAATCCATTGAAAGGTGGTGGTTAAATAAATACAATAACGAACCCACCACTAACGAGTGCATATTTACAGCAATAAAAAACTTCAACTGGCTGCAGGCGCAACAACAAAACTATTCCAACGACCATTAAATTCGAGATGTGCATTTAAGTGAGTTTCTTAAGCTCACGAACAGTATAATCTGACTGTCAAACACACGCCTGACAATCCATGTTTTTAAGCATTGTTATTGCTGCAATATTTTCTGGTCACCGAAGTGTCTGACAATTAATTCTGAAGTAATAATGACGGATTATGTGTAGAAATTAGAATTAGTTGTACTGTCAGCGAAAATCGCAGCTCGTTTGTTTAATAGAAAAATTATCTCAAAATAATAATTCTCAGTTGACATTCGTAATCGTTTTCTGCACCTGGCAACCGCATAAATATTCACTTGCCAACCGCAAACGAATTAGCACTAAAAACAAAATCTTGCTTTCGAAGTAGTAGCAACATTCTTATATGCGTTTGTACTAATATTTATGTTTTCAGTCACGCGTGAAATAATAAAATATATCACTTGAAGCTCATTGCATTAAGTGCTAACGAAAATAAACAAATATGCAAGCAATTACACACAAGAAAAGATGCGCCACCACTAAAAAATAAATAAAAGGAAGCAAGTTTGAATAATAACTGTGTAGTTCGAATATAATAACAACAGCCTTTTATTTTATTTCGTATTGTTTATGTTGCTGATGCCAGAGATGGTAGATGCTATTTCGCAATCATACTCTAGAGATTCTGTCGCCATTTTGATGTATCCGATTATTTGTTTCTAGTACAGCTAAAGCCAAATGTGTTTGAAAGAGGACGATGGCATTTAAATAATTATCAATAAAGAATACTAATGTTGTTAATACTAGATATTATTGCAGTCAATAAAACAAATCGAAAATATCTATTTGCAATGTCCTTCCTTCATACTATGCTGAAATCGTCCCTTCAAAGGCTTATAAAATGCGCTCTTTGGTCACAAGAAAATTTTTCTAATAATATTCACTTTATATTAAATTATGAGAAAATTCCTAATCCCGACTAGAATAATTTGATTCCAGGCCTATTTAAGGAAAATAACTGAAACTTACAATAGATGTTCATTTCCAGTAAAATTTCAATATATATATATATATATATATATATATATATATATATAATATATATTTTATATATTTAATGTACATATGAAAATAGCCGGGTATCTGTTTTGATATGGACCAACACTTCTTTTCAAAACAATTTCTGAGCCAAGAATTAATAATTTAAAATTGATCAATAGTTAGGAGAAGCTTCAAATATGTGGATCACCTGTTTCTATAATAGAACTAAACTGAAAACCTAATAAAATACCCGGTTATCTTGCAAAGCATATAAGGGTTAACTCAAATACAATCTGCATCACCAATTGTAATAATTTGGCCATCCCCGCTGGATATCCTACTTTTTCTTAAATTTCAGTATGTGCATGACAGTGGTACTTTTTTGTGTCGCGTCTTAATGACAGCAAAGGGATTTCAAAGATAAACGCTCAAATGAACGAACAAAGAAATTCTATAAAGATTATTATAATCGTTTGGGGTCAGGTGGGTGTTTGTTGTATTGTTAAGAACACGAAAACAATAGGCAAATTAGTCGAATTTAATGGCCAAACGGCAATTATATTAAAGAGGGAAATTATACATAGTTAGTTTATGGCACAAACACCATCAAGAGGGAGGTTAACATTAAGTATGTGTTGAATAAATTTTCTTTTCAAATTGTGGGAACATGCACAGTTAAGTATTTCAGTATATCAGCGGAGGTGGAAAACTTATTTGAATTCTTATTTGTATTGTTTTTGTTGCCTACAGGTAATAAATAGTTAAGGAATTTAAGCATTAATTGTTTTGTTGTAAAAAAATTTACCGTAAAATCTGGTGACATTACAATATTGCCAGACTTTTCAATAAGATTCAAAAAGAAAACATGTGTCCTGGTGTAGTCATGTGATCTATTTCAAGGATTCTTTTGTTGTGCGCGGGCAAAACGAATTTTTATTAAAAATTTGTAGAATAATTTAAAAAATACTTTATTTTTGTTTAGATTATATTAATTCCTGGGAAACAAAGATTCCGAAAAAATATGTAAAACAATTACTTTTTGTATTTTATTCGACCTTGTTTTTTTACTTAAATTCTTCTTATAATTATTCTTCAGACTCTAGGTCTAAGACCGAGAGCCTGAAGAATAATTATAAGAAGAATTTAAATATGTAAAACTAAATAATCAATTTCAGCATTATGAGCCAATTTCGAACAATTCAGAATATATGATTTTCATATATTCGCATTATTTCCAATTAGCTTTATATTATAACTATGAAATTCTACGAATACAATGGTCTTTTGATTAAGCAATCGTTTAATTCTTTTTATTATGTACTTATTGCGATTTCTCAATTTTATAATGTGTGAATAATATAAGAGAGAATGAAAACTATTTCTTCGTTATTACTTTTTTTTTTATTAACAATAAAAACATAAATACCGAAACGCCATTAAAAGCTACAAAAACTAAGATTTTATTTTTTTATCCATATAATAGGTTTTATTGAATTGACTCCTTCGCTTTGTATCTCTCCCATACAATTGCGTAAGAGGTAGAGAGATATGTCTTTGGTTTATTAATATGTCTTTCACATTCACTTTTCACACATTTACTCAACAATAATAAGCCAATGAATTATGTGAGATGGTAGGAATTATTTTCGAAATTCTAGATATGTATGTGCAGCCAAGTATTTAAGAAAAAAAAAACAGTTCTTTAAATGAAAAGAACTTAAAATCCAAAACAATTTGACTATTAAGCAAAAAAACGTACATAAACGCATTAAGGTCCAACTTGGCAAAGGAGCAAAAAGTCATAAAAATTCCTTGAGTAACTCATTGTGAAATCGTTTTTAATATAGACTTTAAAGTTTGAACCGCACAAGTGGTCTATTTGTGATATTATCTTCACGTGGCTTTGAGGAATAGTTGCAGTAAAAGGAAATTTGTAAGTGTCTAGAGAAGTGGTTGTCCGAATAAAATTTTATGGTATACTTGCATAAAAAAAATTCGTTCTTTATTTCTTATATTGTCAGCTTTCCTTAAACATTTTTTGTAGAGAACAGTACATGTAGCACAAAAAGCTATGGTTAAAGAAGTTGAAATCTTTTACCAAATATATCACTGGGGTACCAAAATACTTTTACGAGTGCGAATTGTTTTGAAAAACGTGCAGTCCTACTGAATTTATCATGCCTGGTGGAGAATAACGAAAATTTTCCAATATCTATTAGCGAAATACCTATAATTCGTTTTGTATGGACCTATAATTTGAAATATCCTAGAAAGTAGACTTCATTTAAATTTTTCCATTATCCGGCAGCACCGTTGTCTCTCTTGCATTGTTTTTGTTTGTTCCTTTTGTATTGAATATGCATAGAGGAGTGTTATTGTTGTTGCCGTTTGTTTTTATTTCAGTAATTTTTTGCGAAATATTATTGATTAGTTTAGATAGTTGTTTAACATTTCGCATTTAAAAAATTTGCGTACATGTGTTGATGTTATTATTTTTGTAGTTGTCTGTCGTAGTTAAATTCTTCGCATGTATTGTGTGCTCATGAGCAGACAGAAACCAATAACAATAATAGCAATGAAAATAGAAACAAATTAGATAAATATTTACACACTCGTGTTTAATTTTTATCTTTTATTATTCATTCATTCCGTTATTGTTATTGCTTTTGTATAATTAATGAATGTGTGTATATAAAAAAAATACGAAAAATAATAAATATTGTATAAAGGTGAACCTCATACACGAAGAAACGAAAGATAAATAGCTAAAAGTATAGGTATGTACTTATAAACGTGTGACATATATACAATTGAATGTAAATAAGTAAGAAGGCATGTTCGTAGAGATTTTTGTTAGCTTCTATATAGATTTAAAAACACTAACCGACAAAAATATAATAAATTCATACTTATTTATTTTATTAATAAATAGGTATGAATGGAAATATTTAATATTGTTAAGGCAACACTTTTCACATATCAGCATTTTAAACATTTTTTTCCAGAATCAAAAGGTTTTAAATATGTGATTGACGGAAATGAGTTACGCCAAATGTTATTGAAATCATATATGATGAATCCTAAAATGTCTGGTATTTGTGCGCCCAACACATGATTAAATGCATAGTTTTAGCAATTTTCGGTGGCGCCACCTGCCGGAAATTGGTCATACCAACTTAGAAACCTTCTGCGGCTCATGTGTAACAACTTAGCTACAGATCATAAGATGATAAAATGCATAGTTTACTATTCTATAAAGGACATACAGACAAACATTCATTTTTATATAAACATATATAAAGATAAAATCGGATTGTATAGAAGTTTTAACTAAAATAGCTTTCTTCTTCATTTTGAAGAATTGAAAAAGTTATACTGCAAATCTGATGTGATGGAAAGTGTTATTTTTATATATCAAATATCTGCATGATTAAAATTTTTGTTTACGATTAATGTCATTAAAAAATAATTTTTCTGAAAAATATATAGTTTTTCGCAAAATAATTTAACGTTTGTCCCACTGTCCTGAGTACCTAACATATTGATAATACTCTCATGTCATTGTGTGTTCTCTATTAGTATGTATTTGAATTCATTATGGTTCTAATCCGATTGAAATTGTGTACGATATTAATGGCAAAAGTTCTAATAAATCAAATCAAATAACAGAAAACAAAATCGATAAATAAGTACGATACGTAGAAATGAGTACGAACGAACGAATCCCACCGGTAAGAAAAAGTGTAATCAAATCTCAACGTGCGACCATAAAAACGTTTCAAACTTTTTAATATTTTCAATCGCATTTGTTTACCATTTTATTGTTTTTCTTGTTTACAATCATCAATCGTTGGTTGTGTGTGTTCGGCTAGAAGTCTTTTGTTTGTTTTAAATTAAAATTAACGAAAAATAAATATAATTTTTATCGATTTCTTTCAAAACATTTTGAGAAAAATAATATCTAAATCTTAAGCCGATTTTTTATGTGCGTTTATTTATAGTGTTGGTGATTTTTTGGCGTTTCGTGGTATTTTTTTTTCATTCAATTAATATAAAATGTGATACTATTCAAGTTTTGTTTTTCCTATTATAAAGTTGTCGTATTTGCATAATAAAGCGATTTAAATTAATACACAAACAAAAAAATTGTCAGCTAAACCAATAATTTTTATTACACAGTGGCTCAAATAATATTCACATTTACACAAAAAATTTTTATTTAAAGAAAAACAACAAAAGGCGGTGTATATTTTATTAGCACGGATATTTAAAAAAATTATTTTATAAAAGAATATATATAAACGATTGTTTGAGAATTAGTTTTAAAAATAATAAATTTAATAAGGTTGGTACACAAAATAAATATGTATAAATTTTCACTTTTTAAAAAGTCTTATATAGAAATTAAATTTTCCAAAGTGTAACTTATTAAGTGTGCGTTTGAAAAAGACATTCTTAAAAACGTCATTTTTTAAATTTACAACTTCAGTAACACATTTTGTAAAAAAGTATCTTTTTTTTAAAAGTAACTATCTAAAAAAGTTTTTTAGAGAAAGTTATATATTAAAAAGTATTTAGCGAAAAAGTACTTTTGAAAGAAGTATTTTTCTAAAAGTAACATTCAAAAAAGAGTCTCTAAAAGAAAAAAAAATCAGTTAATGAAATGAGTTTTATTGACGAAGTTGATCTAGCAAAGAACATACTTATTGAAATAGTGAGTTTTGAATAAGTATATATAGTATAGAATTTTGTAACTCTTTAAGGGCACATAAAAAAGTACTTTCAAACGTTTTCTTATTAAGTACTCTTTTACGACTGAATAAATATTGTTGATCACATTAAAGTTGGATTTTTTTTTACAAAAACAGTGACAGTTTCATAAAAATGTTTGCCCTTATTGTAAATGAATACATGAAGACGACAGCAAAAAGTCATCACTTATCTTCTCTTTTTCCCAGGAACTGACTACTATTGACCTGATTGCTCTAGTATTGCCTTGCTATATCAAGTCCTGCTGTCGAGCTGATGTGGCGTCGGTGTGTCTTTAATTAATAGGGAGCTTATACTTCTTTATTGGAATTTTTTAATGCACTACTTACGGCATCTCTAAACCACGAAAACATACTACTCGATGTTTTACGATTATTTCATACATATTTATTTCAAATCCGTCCACTGTAAGATAGTGACTTGTGTTTGTTTTCATACGAAATAAATCGTGGTCACTACAGAATATTTAATTCGTATAAAACTGTTAAGTGTTTTTCCCTTTTCATTTCAATAAACGTTTAAACAAAAACCATTAATAATAATTTATTTGAAAGTGGTATTTAAATGTCAACTTGATTGAAAATATGTAGATAATTGTTTTGAAATAAAAATTTAATTTGTCAATTATCCTCGTTTTATATTGAGCACATGAGGTTAAGGTAAAACCAGATAAAGGGAAAATTTTTTAATAAGTTATTTTATAAATTAAGTAAAGACGACATTTGAGTGCCAAAATATTTGTAGAATCATGTCTAGAGCGAAAGGAACTTAAGGCAGAGAAATATGGGTAAACATAAGCTGTTTTGCTCAATAAAGCTTTTCTATTAATACTCCAAAACCATGGATTAGTGGGGATCATAATTATAGTTTTTTCTTACTCTCAAGATTATAATCAATCACCACTATCTTAAAAAAAAAAGATGTTCCTTCCCATGATATTTCTCTTCATGAAATACGTCTTCGTAATTTTCATGTTGTTCCTGCTATCAACATGTAGTGAATGTACATAAGCAAACATTTAATCAAATTTAGATTTTTCAATTCTTGCAAAAATTTGACTTTTGTAACATACGATAGTTTCGCACTGCGCTGGTCTATTGTTATTTTGTAAGTATGTATGTACATCGATATGTATGTGCATGTGCTAAGTCTGTAATGTTTTATAATTTTGTAAATACATCTATTTCAACATCATGTCTACAGGTCGATCAAAATATTTACAAAAACGTGTGTATGTACCTATATAATATGCATACCCATACATACATAAATACTAAATGCATACTTCATAATTTTTATCAAGGTTATGTATGTATGTATGTATGCATGTTCATTTGGATGTGTGCCGCAGTATTAAAACGCGTGTATGCGTTGTCTAGTATGTGTTTTATGTATCTATTGTTTTTGCTGAAATACACATAAACTATAATTTATTATAAAAATAAATATTAATTTTATGCATAAACAATAACAATAAAGCCAATGCCTAAATTAAAATAATAATCTAGCTGACAGGCATCGTATGTGTATTAAAATAGAGGGATGTATATATTTCATCGATGTTGCTACTGCAGCGTTTTAGGTAACTAAAGAAATGGGGCTTATAAATTTGTTGCTGCCATTGGATTCAAACTTTAATTAAATTGTCAGTTATTTATTATTCGGCTTGAGGTCTTTTTAATAATAAAATAAAATTAAAACTTTTTTAATCTATATATATATATGTATATATATATATATATATATATATATATATATATATATATACATATATATATATATATGTATATATATATATATATATATATATATATATATATACCTGGTCATCTTCAGGCAATTGTAATTTTCTAAACAAAAATAAAAAACTACTTAATTTCAATTATGAATTATAAACAAACAATAATAATAATTAAATTTCCTAGTCCTGGTAATGTCAGTTGTTTATGCTGGTAAACTTTGTCACCTACTGTTTGCAGGTGGAAATATTGCAATTAAAATAAAATATATATTAAAAAGAAAAGTTTTAATTTTATTTTATTAAAAAACCTCAAGTCGAAAAATAAATAACTAACAAACAAATATATTATAAAAGGTCTACAACAAGACATATTCATTATTTAATTACATATTAAAACTCGCACACTGAATTTAAGTTTGAACATGGGAAAAAGGAAATTATATTTATTATTAAAACAGGGGATTTTGCCAGCAATGAATTCCAATACATTATTAAGACATAGGACAATAAAGCCTGTTTTTTTCGGTGAACGACTGCAAAAGTTCGACTTGTGTACAAACCATTTATTTAATTAAAAAATCATAAATATGCAGTAGTATAAATATGTATGTGTAAACTCATCGACTTGCGTTAACACTTACAATAAAATACGCAGAGTATGCAACACTGTTCAAAGTGTCGATAACAATTTATGCAAAACACATAACAAAACTTTTAATAAAAAGCCCAATTAAAAATGTAATTTACATTATTTTAAAGCCAATTAATTTAGAAATAAATAAAACAAAATGTATTTTGAAGATCTAAAGTTGTTATCTCAAGCTTCTTTGTATCGTTAAATAGTCTTAAATAAAATAAATAAATACGAAAATTACCACGGTTACACAAACATGTTTTAATTTGGGTTAATTGTCGTTCAACATAAACAAACAATTACACAGACAAACAGTCAGTTCAAACATTTCATAAATTTTTAACTCTTCGCTTGTTTGCACTCACCGTCGCCATCGTCATCACTAACATTTTATGTCGTTTCACATTCTTGTTGTGATTTTCTTAGTATATTTTTTATATCTGTTTGTTTTCTAATTCTCATTTTATCTTAATTTGCTTTTAATTTAATACACTTCAAAATGCCAGTCAGTCAGTACGAGCCGAACCAACTCAAATTTTTGAATTCCCTGAGTTGGGTCTGTTTGCGTGTTCGCCCGCCCGACTGCACGTTTGATCGTCCGTTCGCTTTTATGTGTTTTTTTTTCTTTTCATGTATTTTGTGTTTGTATGTGTTTTTTTCTTTTCGTTTTAACCACATTTTTAATCAATCATCTCATACTCAATTGACTATTTAGTGTTTAAGTCGTTTTTGAAAAATATTTTCACGCTTTTCGTTGTTATTTATTTATTTAGTCGGGTGTTTTATATATATTTTGCTATGCTTTTGTGCAACTGTCATTTGGCAGAAGCTGAAATGAATTGAGTCATTAATAAGTATAAACATGTTTATTGAACTTGTGAAAGATAAAAATCCAAGACTACTTTCGCTTCTCAGATATATTTTGAACCACATCCGAAAACCGAATTTTCGTGGATATAACACTTTTTTTTATAAAATAAATGTCTGACCCTTATCTGTGGAACTTTTTTCCGTATATAATATTTTAAAGTTAAAATAAAACAAAAAAGGTTAAATGAATATTTAGTATTGGACTCTATTTTCGGGAGCCTAACACAACAAAAGAATTACAAGAAATTAAACTATAATCATTTAAGGCCTTTTTAACGGACTTTGCCAATGAAAATAAAAGAAAAAATAAATATAATATTCCTAATATTTTGTTCTCGCATAATTTATAATTGGAGGAATTTATTTCCCGAGGAACGCAATTTCTGTGGGAAAGGTATTCCTAGGAAATATGAGTGATTAATCGTTGACAATTTTTATATTGCCAATACGGCCAATGCTAAGAAATTTGTTTTAATTTAAAATGAAATTATATTGTTAAGTTATAAATTTGTCTCAAGGCCTGAGTTTGATTTAAAGAAAATAAAAACTATAATTTTGTTTTATTTAGAATATAGAAAATTAAAACAACATAAATCCTAAAAGGTCGACTACAAAAAGGCTTTAAAAACAAAAAACCAAAATTTATTACTTTTGCAAAAACGTTAAACCAGTATTTTGTGATATATGTATATATTATATGTATATATGTATATATATATATATATAAAGGTTAAATGCCGTTAGGCATTCAGTATATTAAACACTTTCCATATTTTAGTTTTTATCACTCGAAATATTTTATTAATTGGTATATTCTAAATAAGTCTAAAACAAAAGTTATACAACTTTTACTCTTTTCAAGTTCTGGTCTGACTTAATTTGAATTTTTCTAACACTCATTCGCCACCAAACACATCACACAACACAGCAAACAAATCTAAACCAAGTACACAACACAAAACAAACATACACACATCCATGCTTGCGGGCATATCGCTCATTTACTTCAATAGTAGCATAAGTCTAAAAGCCAATTTTCGCACAAAATAGTTTTAAAGCTTTAAAATCACTTACAGCTTAATGGAGATACAAAAATTAATTTTATTCTCAAGGGGCGTGTAATTATGTACAATGTAAGTGTAATATCTGTAGAAAATTTTTACACAATAACAAGAAAGATTGATCACCATGAACTCTGCATCACTAACACAAAATTCATCCCATTGGATTTGCGACACTATTGATGCAAATGAGGCGAAATGCACATATTCAGAAACATACGCTCACACATGCTATACATTTTTAAAATGTTAACTGCTGATTGCATTCCACTTCTTTTACTTTACGTCTTCTTCTTCTTCTTCTTCTACTTCTGACTTTGTGTTGCAGTCATTATTATTTGCTCTCACACTTTATTTTCAATTACAACAAATTTGTGTTAAACTAAACCACACCAAACATGGTTAAACACAACAACATCTAAGTTTTGTTTTATTTATAACACAACAACAACAACAACTATGGCAGAGTACAAAAAAAAAGTTGAAACAAATCGCGTACAGTTGACAAGATTAACAAGCTTTACCACCGTCGTCATTATTATCATGCTATACAACATGATATAAACATCACGTTAATACTTACATACCCACATATTTTATTTTTATATGTATATACAATATTTTTTTGTTTACTCTTTATAACAACTACCTTGCACATGCATGCTTATGTTAACTTTATTTGTAAAAACGCAAACACACACTTATACATAAACCATAATCAAGTTTCTTTGGTTGATTTTTTATTATTATTATTTTTTTTTTGTAGTACAACTTGTGATTATTAACTAATATACCCCACCTCCCTATTTTAATATTGCTACTCCTTTTGATTACCTTCTTGTCATATTTTTCTCTTACTACTAGTTTCCTTGTTCAATCCCCTTGCATTATAAAAACTATACTCTGCTCTCTTAGTTTGGTAAGTTGAAAGTTTTTTTTTTTTTTTTTTTTGTTACATTCACTTTGTTATGATATGCATTGAAACTTGCATTGTGTGTGTGTATATATGCACATTTTTCCGTACGTAAACATCAATGCATGCATAAACACATACATACATACATATGCATGTATACATACATATATGCATAATTTATTGTATTGTAGCATGTCGTTAGTATCACTCTTATTAATTTCTTACTTCTTCAGCATTAACACGATTTAGTCAAAGATTGAGAAAGACAAATGCAAACTTTATTAAGAGTGTAAAATTTTATTCAAACCTCATAACTTTTACATACTCAGGGTGCATGTTAACTGTTTGTAATAATCAGTTTAAAAAAATCGTTTACCACAGCAATTCACAATAGCATAAAATAATAAGCGTATTCACAATAACATTAATATCGCAGTAGTGTAACATAACCAGCGATTTCGGCGTACTTTTAAGAGATAAACAACAGTGTATTCTAAATTAGGATTTGTCGCATGTCGCATACAGTGCTGTATATTTGTTGTTGGTTATTTTTAACAAAAATATATTCAAATACGTTTAAATTTTAAATACTTTCCGAATTGCGGTGTTGAGATGAGGTCTGGGATTTGAAAATTTATAAATAGAACAGAAGCCCTATGCCAGTATAATTAAAAATTTTCCAAATCGTTACAATGCGTAATTGGGTAATGAAGCAGCTGGAAATGGTGTTTTGTTAAACCATTTGGGGTATTCACACTTCGTGCTATTTAGTCGCATTATAATAAAATCATAAAATGAACGTTTTTCCGTATGCCGCCGCAAAAAATATTTATTCAGCTCATAACAAGGCAGCAGCTGTTAGAGTTTATATATACAACTTTATTTAGCAGACCAAGTTATGACGGGTTGTTCACACTAGTCATATATTTAGTTCTATTATTTTATGACTTATGACTCTATGACTACAGTGTGAATACCCTAATTATATTTTTAATATACCTACCTACAAATATAATTTTGTAAAGGATTTCGGATTTAATTTAAGCTAAATGTATAAAATCTTTGAGCCGATAGAACGGTCTATATGATTCAATGCTTAGTGATATAAATAAATTATTTAATATGGGTTTCTATGATGTCAACCATTTTTGAAAAAAAAAAAAAAATTTTAATCATAGCATGGTAGCGCACAGTAACGTTCCTGCCTTCGTCGTGTTTGCAAAAATACCGCCCAATGATGCCACCGCAGCAAACACAGCATGTTTCGGGATGCATTGGCAGTTCTTGCAATGGTTGTAGATTCTCTTCACACCAAATACAGCAATTTTGCTTGCTCACGTATTCATCCAACCACAAATGAACTTCGTCGCTGAACACAATTTGTATATCTATAAGTTTTACATATACTATTCGTATGCGCGAATATAGTTTCAGATATTCCCATTCGTAGGTATATACGAATATTGGAAATTGCCATTCGGCACATCAATAGTAGGTACCAACTACGGAACCTGGTTTTTCATATATGATTTGTATTTAAGCGACTCACAAATGAGTACGTATGGATGTATGTACATTTTATCGTAATACTTGTGTACATATCGAGTACATTTATTAAACTATATTTGCTCTTACTCCTCTTATCCTGCCAAAACAAGTTCTTTTCCACTATTCCCACTCCACTCAAACTGTGGGACAACATTTTTTAGTTTATTTTTGTTCCTTTACACTTAACAACTACCCCATTTTCCCTCGAAACTTTAAAAAGCATTTGGATAACATGAAAAAAAGTAATACATAAACAAAAATCGCTCTGTGCTTAGTCATAGTACATGCACACACGCACGTAAATATATTTATTCATACATGTCTAAATGAACTCCATTATTGTGGTGATTGTCATCAAATGGTCATTATTATCTAAATTTTATTGTCGTCATCAAACTTGGTGTTGTTCTTTCTTAAACTCTTCTGTTTATTCCCCCGCTTTCTTTTCTACCGCTTACATGTCATTATTATTGCGCTTTAAAATTGAAAATATGCCTTCAACACATCACATCATCATGCCTCCCCATCTAATCACACTATATGCAGAAAACATCAATACTTATGAATGTATAGTAATTCCATATGTATGTGTGTAAGTATCTCACTATCCATCCCATCACATAACTTTAGAAAAACACGATCTCGTGCACATACACATCATTTCATCATAATCTTACTTTTATCCTCTACCAACAAACAAACACTTCTTCACTTCACCCATATTGCCAACACTTTTAATGTGTACAATGAAAAAATCCATACAAATTAAGCGAGAAGAGACGAAATTAAAAATGAAAACTAATAAATAATTTTTTTCTCTTTTCTTCTTGTATCTCATCACCACTTCGTCAACTGTTTGATGGGAATCATACAAAAATAGTAAATAGTTAAACTTCTCAAGGGATTAAAAAAAGAAAAAGAAACAAGAAAAAGAAAACATCTCCACTTTTACAGGAAAATGTGCTTAAAACGCAAAAGAAAAGAAATGCGCAAAATATAAAGTTACAGCAATAACGCAACAGTACCAGAAAAAAGTCACAAAATCATTTACATACATTCAAACATACGGAAAAAATAAAACAACAGAAAAGGAAAAACAACCACTTACAAAAAGGTTAAAAAGAAAAACCCATCATAAACTAAAAGTAAAAAGAAAAATAAATAGCCAAGCCAATACAACAACAAAAACTAAAAAAAAATACCTTAAGAAACACATAAAACTTACTTACAGGTTCTGCTGCAGCGCTGTTAAATTTTCGACAAACACAAAGGAAAAGCTGTTTTTCTTAATGTCTCCTTCTCTACTAGTTGTTGCTAATGAAAACTAGTAGTAGTGAAAAGAAGCTTCCGACAAACTACTAACCGATGGTTGGGTTAATAAAGTTGAAAAACCACTAATGAAAAATGTAACCAACATACAAGAGCTAAATGCAACAACAAAAACTGCAACACATAAGAGCGGGAAATCCTCAGCAACAGCAGGGAATAAAAATCATTTCAAAAATCGAACTGCAGTAAGTAGAAATAAAGATAGAGTGAAAAAAGTATCTGGCAAACCACAAAACACGAAGAGTAAAATAGTGAAAAGAGAAAGGAGATTACATATTTATAATAATGCACATAGAGAAAAAATGGAGAGAGAGCGAGAGAGAGTAAATCGAGAGAAAACGTTAAAACAAAATGTGTTGTGATAACAATAAAAAACCACGTGCAGCTGAGTGCTTACGAATGTTTACAAATAAATAAAAGTGATGTCAAATACAATAAATTTCGCAATTAAAGTTTTATTTCTCTCAATTTACACACAGACCATACAAAAATCTCAAATATAATGATAGATTTTCATTGCGGCTTGTAACAAATTAAATACGGCGCCTAAAATATCTAAATTATTTGAATTTCCTTCCTTGTCGAAATATAATAGGACCATGTTTTCTTCTATTTTATAGAAAAAAAAAATGTAGCAAAAGATTAAGTGTGGGAAACGGGGCTAAAACTTAGTTTCGTTCTTAAATTATTTCATAAAAAAATTTATATATTTTGAGGCTATATTTGAAATAAATTATGTTAAATGCTTATAAGGCATTTTTATTGAGCCAATATTCACTTAATATCATGTTAATTTGTTAAATACCCAAATCGTAAAGGGTCGTGTCTACATGAATTACTCATTTACAAAATTTAGTTGATTCAATTATCGTATGAGAACTTAAAAACAAAATTTTTTGTATTCTTGAGGGTTTCAAGTTTCTAGGAATTTGTATATATTTTGTTTAAATTTTCAAATTAGTAATAATTATAATATTAGAAAGCTTACCCTCAACTTAGCTCGATATATGTATATTTTTAAATGCAAACTGGCATTTGCATATATAAATGCAAATTTAAGAAAATATTTAAAAACTCCGCATTTGCAACACTTTCACATCTTTTGGTCAACATCTCTTTCTCATTTTTACTCTCTTGTGTGGTTTCCTTTTGGGCAAACGAAAATATGATGATATAATTATAATGTTCAACCAATTAGCTAAAAGGTGTTTTCTGTTCTAAAGGCACAACATTCAAGTAAAACATATTCAGCAACAAATAAAATGCTAAAATGTGATGTCGTTGGTGGTGGTGGACACGCAACATTTAGCAAACAATCCCAAACATAAAAAAGCAGCTGCTTTACTAAAAACAACAATTTTACATGAAACACACACCGCGCAAGTATCAGCAGTAAATGACAAAAACAACAAGAACAACAACTAACCAACAATCAATTACATTGTTGCACATTTTTTTTTTAAATAAAAAGAAGGAAAAGGAAAAAAGGAACATATTCAAGAACTCATTACATGGGGTGCTGTAAAGAGCCAGAGAAAGAGAACACACAAAATGTAACAAACAAGAGAAAAGCGAAATTTCTTTAAACGGAAAAAGAAAAAAATGCTGATTGTCCTCTAGAGAATAGAGTTTAGTTTGCTAAAGAACAACAAGCAACATGGGCATGCTTTAAGGAGCACGTTCAATGTGTGTACGTGTGTGTTTTTTAATTGCCTTTTCTTCCATTGTTACTTGGATTATATACTAAAAGCAGCAATAATATATTGTTGCTGATGATACAGCAACAACAAAAATAAAAGAAAGCAAAATTGTATTTTTATTGAAATCAAATCAAAATAAACAAAACGAAAGTGATAAAAGAAATTACGCGCCAAATGCAAACAATAAGTTTATTATGGGTCGCTCTAAGTTTCCCGGGAAACCGTCTAAATCGATTAATCGCAAAAGGATAAGTGTACTTCAATTAGACCCTAACAATACATTGGCGGCAGCTGCTGCCACTGCAGCCGCCACAGTAGTAGCGGTAGTAACAACAGGAGGAGTATCAGCTTCGGCGTCTGCATCAGCAGCGAACACAAATACTGCTGCGCCGGCTACAGCAAATGCTGAAGATGAGGAGGATCAAACGAAAACGGAGGCAATTGCCAATTACGATGCGGCTGATTATGAAAAACGTAAAAATGGTAAAAAAGAAGAGGACGATGACGAGAACGGTGGACTAGCTACTGTGCGCATCGGTGGTACGAGCAGAGTGAATGGTAGAACCATTATTTCGTCCACTACAAATCAGCAAGAAAATGGCAAAACAACAGAAAATGTAACTAAAAATAAGAAGAATCCAATAATTTCAACTGATGCCGCTTCCGAAGTAACCGAAATTCCTACAAAAACAATTACCAACACCACAACAATAGCATCACATACAGCCACAACAACAAAAGAATTAAAAACCCGTCATAACCCCTCCTCAATTACCACAAGTTCAACCTCCGCTGTTCAAGTAAATTTTTCCAAGCGTCCATGTAAAAAATTCAAAAATTTAAATATAAACAAACCTGAAGTGATGTTGCCATCTTCAGGCAAATTAAAATTGTTGCAACAAGAACAACAAGAGCAGCAACAAAAAGAAATCACCACTTCTTCGCAATTGTCAGCAATACCCGTCCCTCTTTCTGATTTTCCCACAGAATCATCAACAAATAAAACGAACCCAGAACAGCAAATATCTCCAGCAATAAATAATGAATTGCTGTTATCAACGTCCGCCTCGTCTTCATCTTCTGCATCACTTACAGCTGAACCTACAACTTCGTCCTCCCGTAATATTAATGAATATCATAAATCTGTTAATCATAATACCATAGATCATAAAATAAATGATCAACCACATAATAATAATGGTGGTCATGATGATGGTGATGATGATAGTCATTGTAATAATCATCATATTCCTAACAATAATAATGATGTTGACGATAATGTTGATGAAAATTCCTGTTTGACATTTCCAACAACAAGTTCTCAACTCGAGACGGTAAGTTGTTTATTTCATATTCTATGGACAAAAAAAAAAACAAATTAATTGTGATTGTTTTGCTAGTGATGATGTAAAAATGCTCAGTTTTTCTTTCTTGTGGACTTACATCAGGGCTCGGCTTAATTTTTTCTCAAAGTTTTCAAAACTCATATTTAATTCTTATGGTTTGTGTACGAGTTTTGGATTCGATAAAAGAAAACAACTTAAGAATTAGAGAAACGCCTGAAATCTTTATTTGACTCAATACAACGATCTATATAATTCAAAACTTAAAAATGATTTCGTGTAAATGGTTCATAAGCTGGGTCCGATTTCATCTCATACTCTCTAACATAAATGACCGTATCTCACGAATTAATTCTTTAATATTGTCTTCTAGTAGATGTGTCAATCGATGTGGGCCAGTCTCCCTCGACATAAGCCTTAACACAACTCCACAAAAAATCTCACGATCTCGGCAGCCAATTGACGTCCTCGAACGTAAAAAAAACTATATCCGAACTTGCCTCTGAATTGGGTTCATTGTTTTGGGTGCTGTGTGTCCTGTGGCACCGCCTCATTGAAACTACATTTCAGCCAAGATAATAAAATTCAATAATCTGCAATCGTCGTTCGTTTATAAATCCTGCAGGGTCGGGTAGTCACAGAAGATGCTGGTCGAACCGGCGCCTGTAATGGTCATCGTGGATTAAGAATAAAAGATCTGAAATATCCCTAATCGTATACTACCCCGTCATGACAGAGGCCATGAGTACCACCGATTTCTTTCCATTTGTTAGATTCTCAAGTAAGGACCATAGAGTTTTCGATACCCTAAAGGTGGCAATTATTGAAAACCTGGGTGTCTTCACTCAGGTTTTCTACGCTCACTGATTTTTTGCAGTTCAACTGAGGGAAAATCAATATCCGTATGTGATTCATGCATAGTCGAACTTTCTCTTGCGCACTCGTCCGGCATTTCATTTCGCTGAATGCCTTCATGTCCCCGAACCTATTATATCTTGACGTCATGTCTTTCAAGCTGAGTCAGTTATTGAGTGCATGACAGTGCAAACTACAATTTTATGATTTCCTAATTCTGCCAAGTAGCAGGAAACTTCCACTAGTGTTTGTTGAAGAGTTCGATTGATTCAGGAGTGTCTTTCCGGCATTAAGGTTTCGCTGTCAGTTATAGTAGTCTCACGTACTGAGGGCCCCAGGGGTCAAGCTACCACATTCGTTATTGAACAAAATATCTATGTATATACAATTTCAATGGAAACTTCGATCAATATCAAATGTCGTCGGACACGTTCAATGTCTGGTTATATCCCTCTTGTGACTTCCATATGTCCTCTTTATTTGCTTTGGAATGTTTTCCCAAACCTGGAATTTATTATTTTAAACTACTTTGCTATATAATATTCAGATTATTTTCACTTGCCTCCCCCTCTCTTAAGAGGAATAACACATTCTTACTCACACTTTTCGAAATGATTGAATTGTTTTATGCTTTTCATTAATTTATGCCGTCGTTGTCTTTCTGTACATCTTGTTGTTTTCTTTTTTAATTTTATTGTTGTGCACTATTCCTCGTTTCTTTTCTCGAGTAAATTATATTTTTAATGATTTTTTTATTGTTGTTTTTCTCTTAATATCTTAACAAACAGACGACTACGACGACCAATTTAACGATGAATACATTTTTGTTGGAAGTTTGTGGTCATGAAGTCGTATACCCATTTTGAAATTTTCATCCCCGAAAATTCCCAAATGTTTTCAATAATAAAATAATTTACAAATTAAATAATAGAATAGATAAATAAATACCACAAAACTATGCAGTGGTGGGCAAAATTGGAACGTCATACCATAGTAAAGTGCTTTATGCAATCTTAATGATCTTCGCATGATAGCGCGCGCCCTTCACAGTAACGTTCCTGCTTTAGTCGCCTCAATAAGACCACCGGGTCATAATCCACATAAAACGTTGTATATTTCACGATGTAATATTTCAGGTCTTCACACCAAATATGGCAATTTTTCTTGTTCACATATCCATTCAATCGGAACTGGGCTTCATGCTGTCTGTTCCAATATCTTGACGATTTAATATCACTGTCACAATTAAGAATGAAAGGTGTATCCATCCCATCTGGATCAAAGAAAAGTGAGGCCAAATTACCGCATTCGATATCGATTGAAGTTCCAATACTTCTTTTTAATGGAAATTTCAGAATCTAAGAATGTCAAACGCCTTTAATCACTCGTAATTGTGCAACGGGGTGCCATTGAAATAGTGTAGATGAGCTAACACACTTACTATTGATTTTATATTATTAATAGTATCGTACAAAATTATTGGTATTATTGTCGGTGTGTGTTAATATTTTCATATGTAGCACCCAGTGTTAGTATTTAACCCAAACTGGAAAAGTTGCCAATTCGACAATAAATCCCCTAACCTGAGAGCACACGTTTACACGTAAATACATACTTGACTCTGCCATACTCGTACCAGATCCGTTTGTTTTGGCTACTTCGTTTGGTTGGTAAGGGCCTTTTTGTGTTTGCTATTGTTGCTGCTGTTCGCATTCCTTACGCTCACTTTACAAACTCCTTAAGCATTTGTGTGCGGTAGATAATTGTTTATTATTTTAAAGCCTTCTCAATGTTATTGTTGGTTGCTTGTTTGTTTGATTGTTTGTTGGCTAGTTGCTTGCTGCTTGCTGCTTGTGTTCTGCTGTTGCTGTTGTAAAAATTTTAATGCTATTTTTTACGTTGCACCTTTTGATGATTATTACTGGTAACAAAAAGCCTTAATACCTCTTTTATTTAAGAAATTTTTTTCACGTAACCAATGCACATACTACGTAAACCTATCCTTGTGTTCAGAGTAAATGTCTTATAGCAACGAGAAAATTTTCGCAAAAAGAAAAAAATAAATTAAAACAACAACAACACATATAAACTTGCTTCTTAAATACAATATAACGACAACAACATCTACAATATAAAAATAATAATGGCAGCAAAATACAGTGGTGTTCAATAGAGCAAATCCACTATGCACCTGTGATAGGTCTTTGGTGATCAATTCATTTTGATTAATTTTTAATTAATTTTTTTTGTTTTTTTTTTTTTAAATTTTTAACATTTTGATCTCATTTAATAATCGTACTTATACATTTATTTTACAAAACATGTAAAGAAACTATTTTTCACAGTTTAGGCCTGAATAGCCTGGGCACATTCATGATTGATTATTACAGCAAATAAGGCTACCAAACGCCTAAACTTCTTTGGCGAATAAATTGTATTCAAAGCAAATACTACTTTTTAAACTTTCCCCATGGGTTTTTTTTATAATTAACGTTTACTATTTGTGTAAAAAAAATTGCCACCATTTCGTAAATTTTTGACATCTGCCAGCTTAGGATTATTAAAAGATTTATGGGAATAAGAACATCTGTGAAATAATTAAAGTTTGAAGGGTGACATTTGCGGTCGACATATCATCTTTAGCGATAAATATCCCTTTTTTGTTGTCTGTGTAAATTAGCTTGGAAAACCCATATGTAATTGTTATGAGACGTTTAATACCGAAAGTATAAAGTTTGGGTTATCTATCGGGTGAAAATCTCACAATCTCGATGACCAGTCCACAGCACCTCCATGTGAGATGACCATACCCTCAACTCTCTCTTGCAGAATATCAAATTGGGTCCAGTGGAACCAAATTTATCCACGACATTGCGAATACTCCTCTCGGTAGGACGAACAGAATGAACATTCCTTATTTTCTCGAGTTGTTGGATGCTATATCCCTCCAAATAAACTGTATAAATGTGAACTAATTTGCAGCTTCAACAAGCTGCCGTTATCAACTGTCAAACTTCGAAAGTCCCTTGCATAACCACTTACTTGCATAACGATTGTAGTGTGAAATGCCTGCAACATAATCAAGTTGTTATCTGGTAAAAAGAAAACCTTTTTTTTTTCAATTCCTACCACTGTGCAATGACGACACGGTGATGATGATGATGACGTTTAATACCGGGAGTATAAAGTTTGCGATATGCTCGTATATTTGCATTTCTCCCTTTATTTTATTATACTAAATTTATGTATTTTGTGTGTTGTTAATGTTGTTGTACTTTGCTGGCAATTGTTTCTGGCTTGTTGACCACTTTATGTTTTGTCTTGGATGGTTGCTTGGCTTGGGATGGCTGGCTGGCTGGCTGGTTGGTTGGTTGGCTGACTGACTGGCTGGAGGATGGCTGCTCGATTGTTTGCTTATTTGTTGAAGTTACAATTCTTTGACTGACAGGCTTGTTTTTCTTAAAAAAAAAGGCCAGAAAAAATAAAAATTGTGTAGAAAAGTTTATCCAACTATCTGTGATATTTAGTCATCCATCTACTAGCGGCTGGTGTTGTACTCTTTTTCCCAACTATTTAATATTTTCTTTGAAAGTTTTGATATTTTTATGTTTGATTTTTCAGTTTTCTTCTTTTTTTTTGTTTTTTGTTTTGTTTTGTTATGACTGTTCTTTTAGAGTTTTGTGCTCTTGTTTTTTTTTTCAATTCTTTTGTAATTTTCACAATTGATTTGTTATTTGCAGTGGCTGTTTAAAACTAAAAGGAAAATCATAGAGAAATTTTTCCCTCAGCCCTTTTCACTTTAATAAAAAATGACTTCTTAGCTGGTGGATTTTGTTTCCATGCTAAAAAAAAGGTTTACATGTCTGTTGGATGGCTTTGCAGACTTCTACTTGTTCTTTTTTATTTTTAATTTATTCTTCATGGGTTGACTGTTGTGTATGTATTAATTTTTAAAATCTTTGAGGTATTTTGAGGCATTCTTCTTTTTTCGTTTTAATTTTTTTATGCAGAGGGGGATTTGGTTGTTTTAAGCTTTTTTCTTGTTTGTCTTTCTGTCTTAAGGTTCTCATGTCTGGTTTTTCTTCAACAGGAATATTTATGAATTAATTTTATAATTAAAGATGTTTCGTTTTTTATATATACTTTCAAGCTTGAGACTCTTATAATTGTAAACATGTTTTTCCTTGCACTGAATTTATGAATACAAGTTGTTGTATTTCCCTGTTTCGTGGTTTAAGATCAAGGTCAGTTGTTAATTAAATTTACGAGTATTTTAAAAATGAAAAGAGGGGAGCATTTTAATTAGTTTTCAGGTGGAAGAATTTATTGCACAGCAAGATGTCTATTTGGGAAAAGTTTTATTGGATTCCAGTTCAAAAACCTTTGAAGCGATTTTAAGCTTGAGTTGACTGTATAATTTTTAAAGTTTTCTTTTTAATTATTTTGCATGTGTTCCAATCTCTTTGGAAATAGTCTGATTTTGTTTGCTTTTCTAGAATAAAATGCTACATTTTTTTACACTCTTTAATAGAAAGGGCAATATTGTATCATTTGAAAATAGTGAATCGATTAGAAATTAATTCGTCATAATTTTTGTTGTTGTTTATAATAACCTATTAAAGTAAAAATATAATTATGTTTTATTCATTTATTAAATTTTCATTTGGTATATAATTTTTTAAAATCAAAGAAAGTAATCTGTAAAAAAGTGTTGTTATATTTTTTTATTGAAATCAAAAAATAATAAAGAAAATGAAAAAAGTGTTCAAAAAGTTTTTATACACATAAGAGTAGCTCCCTAGAAGTTTGTTCGATTTTATTGATTATATGTTAAAAAATTGCCTATTGGTTATTAACTTCGTATCTTCTTATTTTTAGAAAAAACATAAAAACTCGATCGCAGGGAAAACAACTTTATTAAATGGAACCAGTGATAAGGAAGAATCCAGCGATGATACGAAAAAAGATGATAATAAAAATATAATGAAACAAAACAGCAGTATAACACCTCTTAATTCTCCCAGCAGAACAATGGACCACACAACAAACGGACCATTGAGTTCATCGCCTTCTGCAGCACATACTGGCACCCCCTCATCCTCGTGCAACTCTACAGCAACTGCAGCTGCAACAAACAGCAGTACAACAGCTGCTAATATAAATTCTAATTCGAATTCATCATCCTCGTCTGGCAGCGATAAAAAACAAAAGAAAACAGTTACATTTAAAAATGTACTCGAGACCAGTGATGACAAAAGTGCGGTTAAAAAGTTCTACAATCCGGATAATCGCAAGCCATTAGTTTCGATCATTAAGAAAGAATGTTTGAATCGTCCCTTAATATATACGAGAAATAGTGATTGCATTGTAAGACCTTCGAGGCTAACCGAAATACTCAAAAATAATTCCAATATTGATAAATTGAACTCATTAAAATTTCGTTCAAATAATTCTACGGCGGCTACTCCACCTACAACAGCAACACAAACTTCAACAACAAAATCAACAGAGAGTAGTTCAGTTTTGGCAGGTCCATTGTCTCGAGTATTCGGAGCACCCAGCGAAGAAGAAAATGACAAGCAGAAGCATATTATTAATTTTCGTTTAAGCAAAGAACAAAGCGATGACGAAGAAGATGAGGAGGATGATGAAGACGACAATGACGATGAGGATGAGGAAGACGAGGATGAAGAAGATGATGCGGAAGAAACTGAAGGGCAAGCAGAAGAATCTATAAAGTTCAGAAACGGCCAGGTAAATTCGAATCTACAGCCAGAAACTGAACTTAAACTGAAAACCATGGACGACGCGGAAGATGAGAATCAACAAATGACTGTTGATAAGCACTTTGTGTTACCTAAACGATCTCGTTCTTTAAGATTAATCAAACCCAACAAACGTTTAATAGAAGATGGTATTATATGCAAGAAAAGTATTTTAAAGAGTTCGGCAACGTTGACACAAAAATCATCTTGTGTGACAATGAAAGAAGAAAAACTATCCGTAGCAGCTCAACATCCAAATTATTTTGGTTTGGGTGATTATAATGCCAAGGAATGCAATGATACAACGAGTAAGTTTCTGCCAATAACTTGTGTTATTATTTAGCAAATGCTTTCATTAAATAAAATTTTGTTTTAATTTTACATTTTAGGCTTAAAATCGTGTAAAGAATTGAGTTTAGATAGCGGCAAACATTCTACAACGTTTTCCTCCAACACAAAGGTTTTCTCGAATTTTGTTAGCAATAGCAGCGTCAGCAATATCAGCTCCAGCTCAACCAAGCCCAGTAGTTTTGTTTTAAGGCAACCACGTTTACAATTCGAATCTTTAGCGAATTCCACCACAAATACATACAGTGAACGCAATAACAACTGTAATATTGCTGTAGCCTCAGCAGCGGCAGCCTTGTCAGCTTCATTGCCAAAATCTTTGCAACAGGCGATATCATCATCTGCAGCTTCTGCGGCAGCTTTAAGTTGTTCATCATCTTTGCTGTCGCCCACGTTTTCCTTAAATGGTACCAGTGCTACAAAAAGTAATAATAATAATAATAACAATAACAATAATTCAAGTGAGTGTATTTCGCAAACCTTATCCCTCTTATTCTGTAACTATTTGTGAATGTCACGTTAAGACTATACCAAGAATAGGAGACAAGTATCGTACACATTATTCCATTTTGTGACATCGTAAATAATGTGTATATACTATTGGCATTGTCTTGCTCATTTTTAATGCTCTAATTAGGTGGTTGTCACAACTATTTGGCACAGTTTGGCAATGACAACAAAAGAAATGTTAAAAATGTGTGAAAAATACTACATACTCTCTTCCTTTAGGATGTCAGAAGTAGTCAAACGAGCACGTGAGCAATTAATTGTCTTGCCTTAAGGTGACACTGACAAAAAGTTACACACTTAAGTAGAAACTATTTTATTAATTTAAGATATTAATTTGTTTCACTTTATTATAGATCCTGTTACTCCTACTTCCCCGCCAGCTAATCAATGTGCTGTTTGCTCTTCCATTATACATTCGAAAAATTTGCCACAAGCTAATAAATATGTGGAGCTAAGCTGTGAACAGTGCCGCAAATTCATATCGAAAATTGCCAAGAAATCTCTTGCCTTCAAAAATTCACCCGCAATGAAAAATATACAACTCCAATGCAAAGCAGACGGTAAGATTTCTATATCAAACATTTAATCTTTAATCTCTTTAATCGAAAGTATTATATATGTATGAGTACTTCGGAAATTATTTTAGAAAGTACTTTACTTTATTTGTTTTAAAGTATTTTGTTACAAATTTCGTAATTTCTCTTGACTATGATATTAATGAAAAAAAAAAAAAAAAATGAAAAAAAAAACACTTGAAATAATACATACTCGTATATTTTTGAACAAAAATTTCTTTGGTTTTTAATATATACATATATAAAACTCTTTCTGTTTTTACATTCAGGGATTACTAATAGTCGTAAATTGTTCGCGAGAGATTCGCAGTAGAATTTTTCCTTTCGAAGGGAATAAAAATACCATGTGAATAAAATATCTACGTGTTATTCACGCTTATGCAAAAAATCTATCACTTAAGTAAAATATATATTTAGAAATGATTTTATTAAATAATACTTCTTACATATAAAATTATGATGAAAACAACAATGGAAATAGAGCTGAATATATAATACTTTAAATATGGCCATAATATCATAAATTAATTAACTGATGAATGCGTGTTTTGTATAAGTCAATTCCTTTTTATCAATGTTTACCCAACATGTCCTATTTGAATATAAATTAAATTGAAATTTCGAATTATATAATTTTATCTATATGAAAATTGTATCTATGTAAAATCCATTCTCAGTTTGTTTATACCATAATTTGTGTAGAAAAGAATCAGCAAATTAAAAAATCATTTATTTTTGCATTCAGAAGTACCAATCTGCCTTCCCTATTTTAATAAAATCACATAAAATTAAAAAAAAACATTTTTAATGTCTCCTACAGGAAATTGTGCTATTTTACCACTTAACAATAAGGCCGGTCATATAAAAAACTTTAAAAAAGTTTACAAAGAACGTTGTGGTTACTGTTGGATTAAAAAATGTCTACAAACATTGCAATTGCCTAAAGTTAGGCTTAATGCTGTGCTACCTGTGCTGAGTAATGCCAATTGCAACAAACCTTCTCAGCAAGATGTTGTCAAAACAAAGAAAGAACTAATAGAAGAAAGTCCTAAGGCAGCGCCAGCTATTAAATGGAAACCTTTAATGGATACTTTAATAACAACTTCTACAGCGTCTGCAACATCTTTAACGGAAACACTTAAACTAAATTTGAAAACAAATCCTTTAGTAGAAAATAACGTAACCTTTGGTAGTGTACCATTGCTTCGGCCGGCTATATTAGAAAATCCTCTCTTCTCGAAAAGTTCGCTGGATACAAAACAAGAAAAACTGGATAGAAAACCATTGGATGTGTTGAAAAGTGTAAAAACCGAACCCATAGCAGTGGATACATCCACACAGGTCCAAAAATCCAGCAACAAAAAGAAAGAAAAATCTTTGGAAAAAGAGCGCAAGGAAGGTAAAATGAAGGAATTGTTGTCACCCAAAACAGAAAACGATAAAACAAAGGAGTTTAAAGAAAAACTAGAGATGTTGTTGAACGATATGAAGGAGCCTAAAAACGATAATAGTTCGTTATATCAAACAGCTGCCATCAGTTCAACAACTAATGCTTTCTGCACTTCTATTAGTTCGTCCACTATAAATTCTACGTTTTCGACAGTTTCATCAACGACGCCTAATGGGGGTGGAGTGAATGTTTCAGGCGCAGAAAAACGTCAAAGAATACTCTTGAAAGGCCCAAGAGTTAAACATGTATGCCGTAGTGCTTCCATAGTTTTGGGACAACCTTTGGCCATATTTGGAGAAGATGGTGACGAAAGCGTCTTTACCGAGGAGCAGTTGCAGCAAACTTTAGAACAAATAGAAAGCAAACCTCTGCCCACAGATGAAAACGACAATTGTGCTTCATGTAAGCCCCAAAAATTTGCCAACGAAGACAATTCAGCCACTGTAGTAGAACCTCCTCTGAAAACAGCTAAAATCGAGAAATTAGAAAACAATTCAAAGGCTTTAGTGCCCGTTTCCAAATTGTCACAACGTCCTCATCATTACAATACCCAACTGACAGCTTATAAGAAACAGATAAACAGTCAAATCAATCCAGCCTTATTGCCATCCCGATCACGCAAGGAGCCCCAATTGAAATGTAAACTTCTAATATCCATAGATTTCTGGGAAAATTATGATCCAGCTGAAGTATGCCAAACTGGTTTTGGTCTCATTGTCACAGAAACAGTGGCGCAGCGCGCTTTATGTTTTCTATGTGGTTCGGCGGGTCAAGAATCCTTAATATTTTGTTCATGCTGCTGTGAACCGTATCATCAGTATTGTGTCCAAGATGAGTTTAATCTCAAGCACGGCTCCTTGGACGACACCCTGTTGCTCAATGAAAGCTGTCTGAGTGTTACTGGATTAGGATCCAATACTAATACCGTCATAGCCAAACTGAATTGGCTTTGTCCAAGGTGTACGGTGTGCTACACCTGCAACATGTCTTCCGGTGCTAAAGTGAAATGTCAAAAATGTCAAAAGAACTATCACTCTACATGCTTGGGCACAAGCAAACGTTTATTGGGTGCAGATCGTCCTTTGATCTGTGTTAATTGTTTAAAATGTCGTTCGTGTTCAACGACCAAAGTGACCAAGTTTGTGGGCAATTTACCAATGTGTACAAATTGTTTTAAGCTGCGCAAAAAGGGAAATTATTGTCCTGTGTGTCAGAAGTGCTACGACGACCAAGATTTCGATTTGAAAATGATGGAATGTGGCGATTGCAATCAATGGGTTCATGCCAAATGCGAAACATTAACCGACGAACAATACAATTTGCTTAGTACTTTGCCCGAGTCCATTGAATTCATTTGCAAGAGATGTTCCCGAAAATCACAAGATGCAAAACAAAGAGCCTGTGAATGGCGGGACGCAGTTAAAGAAGAATTTAAATCCAGCCTAATGAGCGTACTGAAACTACTTAGCAAATCCCGTCAAGCCTGCTCTCTACTAAAATTGAGTCCTCGAAAACAAATGAAATGCTCTTGTAGTTCTTCTAATGCTTCTAACAACAAATATCAACCGAAAGCTTTACAATTTAGTTCACAGCAGGAGCAGAATTTGTCAAATAATGATGCAGACCTCTTAGGCCCCGCTGCAAATATCGACATTTATGAATTTGATGACCGCGAAAGAGATCAGGTGACTTTAAATCATAATGCTATGGAATTGCAGAGCAAGAAATGTATATGCCAGGCTCCAATAAATCCAGCTCAAGCTCATTTAAGTCTGGTGGAAATAAAACATAAAATTTCGAATGGCTCTTATGTTTCATTGGCGGAATTCAATTACGACATGAATTTAGTAATACAGCAGGCCAACTGTGATGATTTGGTTATAGTTTATAAGGAAATTTTAAGTGAACAATTTCCTTGGTTTCAAAATGAGACGCAAGCCTGTACAGATGCTTTAGAAGAAGACATGTACGAATCAGGGGGAGGAGCTTACGGTCTCAATAGTTCAATTGATAGTGAGTCAGACTACAATATGGATTGCTTGCCCTCAACTCAAGAACAACAAGATGACCAAGATAGATCTGCCCTGTTAGCTGAATTGCCACAAGATTTAGAGGATCAATTGTATAATATCAAATCTCGCACGGATGCTAGAATTTGTTTATTTTGTCGCCGTACTGGCGAGGGTTTGCCCGGTGAAGAGTCTCGTTTGCTATATTGCGGCCATGACTGTTGGGTTCATACAAACTGTGCTCTATGGTCCGCAGAAGTATTTGAAGAGATCGACGGATCTTTGCAAAATGTCCATTCGGCCGTTGCCAGAGGTCGTATGATTAAGTGTTCGGTTTGTGGAAATAGAGGAGCTACGGTAGGCTGTAATGTTAAATCGTGCGGAGAACACTATCACTATCCTTGTGCTAGAGTAAAAACTTGTGCCTTTCTAGCCGATAAATCCATGTATTGTCCTCAACATGCTGTCAGCCTAAGCAGTACGCAGACTAGCTTTGAAACCCAATTCGATGTAACGCGTCCCGTTTACGTGGAATTGGATCGTAAGCGCAAAAAAATGGTGGAACCCTCAAAGGTTCAGTTTCATATTGGCTCGCTTGAAGTTAAGCAATTGGGTCATATTCTACCCAGATTTTCGGATACCTACGAATCCTTGGTGCCGGTTAATTTTCTATGCTCGCGTTTGTATTGGTCTTCCAAGGAGCCTTGGAAAATTGTAGAGTACACTGTGAGAACTTACATATATAATGCGTCTTCGTCTTGTTTACCTAATGGTGCTATTGATTTGGGTAAAAACTTTACTGTAGATCATTCTCAAAGTAATTCGGCAGTAGTTCAAATGGGTCTTTCGCAGATACAACAATGGCATTTAAGTTTATGCAAAGGCGACTATGAAACCGCCGAGGAATATGATTATTTAAATAATTTCAATCAGCATTCTTCTTGTTCGGGTAACAATACCCAAGAAACCAATGCGACTAACGATGAGGAACCTCAAACCAATGCCGATTTACTACCACCGGAAATCAAAGATGCAATATTTGAGGATTTGCCAGGAGATCTTTTGGAAGGAATTTCCATGTTAGATATATTCACCAAATGCATGAATTATGAAGATATGGCCCAAGGAGAACAATCCAAAGATGGGGTTACCAGCCAACAGCTGTCGGATGAAGATACCATGACATCTATAGGAGCGTTTACTAAACAACTAACGGCTGAATTAAATAGCAGTTGGTCTGGCGCAAATCAAAATAATTTAGAAGATGCTTTAATGGGCACCAACACGGTGTCGGCTGCTCAGGCCGTTAAACTGCAGAAGCTCAAAAAGTCCTCCTCTCCTGTAATAAGTTGTGATGTCAGTGCTAAAAATACCATAAAAAGAAGAAAGATATCGGAAAATATGCTGCTCTCTCTCAACAACCACCAACGCTCCCAGAAGAAAGAAATTTCGTCTGTGACCAGACGTTTAGACATGGAGGGAGGGAATAAAAGAACTTTTACTTGGAGTGCTGAGAAACGCTACAATTTGGACTCTAACCAAACGGAAAATAAAATCAAGCTCATGCAAGTAGATGGTGTAGATGACAGTATAACCGAATATCGTTTCGTTACCCAAGACGCCACACAAACTGCTGTCAAGTGTGAAAGATGTCAGTGCACCTACCGCAATTTAGAATCATTTCAAAGGCATTTAAACAATTGTGAGTTCATGTCTGCTTCCACCAGCGAGTCAGAATCGGAACACAGCTCCCAAACCCCTGACACGGTACATCAATCACCACAAACTCTAACTTTGGAACAATTACAGGAATTAAATCATAAACTGCAACAGCAACAAAGAACTACTCAAATGCCCTTCATACAAAGTATCCCAACCCAAACATTGTCTCAACTGCAAGGCTTGCAAACGGCCAACATATTGCAAGGCGTTCAATTACAGGGAGTTCAAAACTTACAAAACTTGCACAATATCCAGCAATTGACACAGCCCCAGACGTTGGCTGGAAACTTTTTCATTTCCACCGCACAGCCAGAAATTAATCAAGCTTCCTCTGATCTGCAATTGTATGCGAACACTTTGCAAGGCTTGACAGCCAATTTAAATGGTACATTTACTTTACAACCGACCACAACACAATACACAAATGCTGCTCAATTGCAGCAGAATCAACCCCAACTCATAGCAGTCTCCACAAATCCAGATGGCACACAACATATTATACAGTTACCTTCGGCGGCGACGCAGCCTCATCAAACACCGCCAGCTACATATCAAACTTTACAGGCTACCAACTCAGACAAAAAAATTGTGCTACCAGTGACGCAAGGAAAGCCTCTGAAAACTATGGCCACAAAAGCGGCCCAACAAGCGGCAGCTAAAAATAAAATGAAAGCCACTACTGTGGTCAAGCCAATACAGTCTAAAATAACCGCTAATCAAACCAATCACATAAATCAACCACAAACAGTTAATGCCACGCAACTGCTAAATCAGCAGTTGCTGCAGCAATTGCAGCAGCAAGCACAACAGAATAGTACACAGCCGCAAATACTTTTCCAAACAGCCCAGCCTCAACAACAACAACCACAAATAATAATGCAGCAACCACAAAATATAATATCGTTTGTAACGACCACAAATGATGGCACGCAACAGCCACAATTGCAGTACGTGACCTTGCCGGCAGCGCAACAAACAGCGGAATTCAAGCCCCAGGCGCAAGCCTCTCTCTTCACCACAGCAAATACGCAGCCTTTACTGCAATCAGCATATTTGCAAACCGATGCTAGTGGGAACTTAGTTTTGACTAATGGACCACCCCAAGCTACTGCGCCGCTACAGCTGATTACAACACCGCAAGGCCCCCAGGTTATTGGCACACTTATACAGCCTCCCACCATACAACTGCAAGGAGGCAATGTAATAACCACCACCACAACAGCCACAGCAGAAGGAGGAATACCCCAACAAGGCACGGGCCAAGCTCAACAACAGCAGGTTATAATAAGTGGTAATCCAGGCGCAACCTCAAACGGCTTAGAAATGCTAACGGCAGCTACCACTCCTCAAGTTATTTTGGCAACTACAACTCAACCCATGTACTACGGCCTAGAAACTATAGTGCAGAATACGGTCATGTCTTCGCAACAATTTGTTTCTACCGCCATGCCCGGAGTCCTAAGCCAAAATGCTAGTTTTTCGGCTACCACTACACAGGTTTTCCAGGCTAGCAAAATAGAACCTTTGGTTGATATTCCGGCTGGTTATGTCTTGCTGAACAATGTTGATGCCAATAATGCGCTTATGCAAACACAGCAAGCTACAACGGCTGCAAATACAGCGCAACAGCAGGCGACACAAAACAATTTTATACAAGCGGCTCTACAACAACAAGCCCAAGCCTTAGCCGAACAGCAGCAGCACCAACATCAGCAAGTACAAAATAATGTTTTCCGTTTGCAAACGCCGCCCGTAACAACGGCTCAAAGCTTTCAACTACAGACGCAGCCACAGGCTCAGCCCCAAATAGTTGTAACCCAACAGCCACATCCGCCCATGTCACAAACTCCTGCTACACAATCTCACTTCATCGAGGCTACGAATCAACAGCCAAATGTACATTTAGTAAGTGCAAAGGTTGCACCTGTAGCTCAAGTTAAAAGGACCAAAACTACAGCACCAGTGGCCACGGTGACTAAAGTACAGCCGCAAGTTGTGAATAAAGTAATGCCGAATGTAATACAAGTAAGTAGTCAGCCCACTTCCCATAAGATAAAACTGCAGACTACACAGTTGGCGAAGCAGTCGGTTAACCAAATTGTCAACAATATAATGCAACATCAAACGCCAGCCGCCGCAAATGTAACACCAAAAACTGCAGCGGCTATACCAACAGACGTGGTCAAACCCCAACTTATTGTAGCAACAACAACGGCAGCTGCAACACCATCGGTATTAACAACTACGACAGCAACGACAACAACAACAACAAGTAAAAAGACCAACATGATCCGGCCGCTTCATAAATTGGAAGTTAAACCGAAATTTATGAAGACTGCCGCCGCAGCTGCGGTTGTAGATAAAACAATCAATAACAGCAGTTTGAATTCCATAAACCCGCCTTTGGTACAAATCCAGACAACAGCGCCAGTTAATCCAAATAAAATGATTGTGCTGAAACTACAACAGCAACTTCAAGCAACTCAGCAACAGCAACCAATCATAACAACAACAAATAGCACACCAGTAACTCTACCAATACCCGAAGAGCCTGCCGCTATTATACCGCTAACAAATTTGGCCGAACCAGCGGAAAGCTCTGAATTTATTAATCTGCAACATGTTGCCAGTACCCATCAACAGCACTACAATGTGGCGGATGCCTTATTACTCGACGAAAGCTCTCAAATGCCACAACAAAATCTGTCACATTGCAGCTTTTCAAACACAACGAATAATTATGAGGCAGTCCAACAACAAGCAACTGCAGCTACTCACGCCAGCTCGGATAATGTCAGCAATATATTGCCAACAATACAAAGAATGCCGCAGTATACAAACATCAATATAGTGAATCCTTTGCAACAGTATTCTACAACAACATCAACGTCTGCGACCAGTACGACAGTAACTCGACCGACAAATCGCGTACTACCCATGCAACAAAGACAATACGAACAACATTCTCAAACCACCTGCAGTACAACATCATCGACTTCTACGGCAGCAGCAGGCACCGTTACGCAGTTTACACACACCACTACCACCAATTCACAGATCTCACAAAATCACTCAACGGCAACAGTAGACACGGCGCAACAATCTGCGATTAAGGCGAATATCAACAAAATTGCTTACGAGGCGGAAGTAAAACAAATGTTGCTTCATTCTCCACAACCGCAACATGAAGCACAGCTGACGGGGGATCAGCATCACTTGCAACAGCAGCAACAAGTTGCACTTATGCAGCATGAAAGTATGCAACGTGATTTGGCCAAATCGTCTCCTCCACCTCTGTCCTACGACATAGAAGAAAAGCCGGAGGATCCAGCTTCAAAAATTTGTCTGCACGACTTGAACTATGTGCACAATGGCATGACTGAATTTGTAAATAGCACCACACCCGAAGGATGCCTTATAACAGATCCGAAATTCCCACCCGAAGGTGAAGTAATACTCGGCTCGAATTGCTGTGAAAATACAGAAGAAGAGGTCCTAAGCTCTACACATGCCGAGGAGGAGGAAGCTGAAACAGAAGAACAACAGCAAGACGAGGAAGAAGATGACGGCTTTAGTTTGAAAATGCCTTCGGCTGATGGTTCCGATAACATGTCAATGGATAGTGATGAGCCGGCTGTCAAAGAGAAAATAAGCAAAATTTTGGACAATCTAACCAATGACGATTGCAATGACTCGCTTAATACCTCCACGACTTTGGAAGCTCAAGTAGAAATGGTGTGCAATAATCAATATCTTAATGGCTCCCTTGCAACGGGCGATCTTAAGAACAGCAACCAGAACCTCAATACAAACAGTGGTGAACAGCCCCTATTAACATCACAAGAAGATAATGAATATTATACACCCACAACTGAAGAAACGTCAGCATTTATAGCAGCTCAGTTGGCAGCGGAGAGTATGAAGGAACAGCAAGATGCTGAAAACTACAACAACATGATGAAAACTCAAGCCTCCACTGAGATGCAAGAGCAGGCGGAAAACTCTATCAATACCAACTTTATACAAAGTTGTCCCAGTTCTCTGCAACCCGCCGCAAGTTTAAATAGTCTGCAGCAGGAGCAGCAACAAACACAAACAACAACTCCGATAACTTTGTCGACGCCCCAAGCGCCTCAACCACCTTCACGGGATCCTAAACGTGTAACAGGTCCGCATTTACTTTACGAAATACAAAGCGAAGATGGTTTTACCTACAAATCATCTTCCATCTCAGAAGTGTGGGAGAAAGTTTTTGAGGCAGTACAAGTTGCTCGGAGAGCTAATGGTTTAACGCCTCTGCCTGAAGGTCCTCTGGCTGATATGAGTGGTGTGCAAATGATTGGCCTCAAAACGAATGCCTTGAAATATCTTATCGAACAATTGCCGGGTGTGGAAAAATGCAACAAATATACACCGAAGTATCACAGGCGAAATGGAACAATTTCAACTTCACACACATCTTCGAGTAGTTCGTTGTCGTCATCATCCTCAATGAATGGCAATGCTTCTGCGGCAGCTTATCTTGATACTGACAGCAGTAGCATTGACTATGCATCAGATCAAGACGATTTAGCCGAAAGTATTTACGAATGCGCACGCTGCGAACCATTTTCGAAGCGTTCGGAATATGATATGTTTAGTTGGTTGGCCTCGAGGCATCGCAAGCAACCGGTACAAGTCTTTGTACAACCTTCCGATACGGAATTGGTGCCAAGGTAACTATTGTTATTTTTTATTTTAATAAGTTTTCTATTTAAATTTATTCAAAACGGTTTTATTTTTTATTATAATTTTTTTTTTTAGACGTGGCACGGGCAGCAATTTACCCATGGCTATGAAATATCGCACACTAAAGGAAACTTATAAAGATTATGTGGGCGTATTCCGTTCGCACATACATGGACGCGGCTTGTACTGCACAAAGGATATCGAAGCTGGTGAGTGTTAAAATAATACATATAGTTTAAATTAATTTTCGGGGTAAAAGCTTTAGCTTCTCTTATAAATATAATTTTAAAACGTATTTGTTTTTCTTTCTAGGTGAAATGGTTATTGAGTATGCTGGCGAATTAATACGTTCCACTTTAACCGACCAACGTGAACGTTACTATAATAGCCGTGGTATAGGTTGTTATATGTTTAAAATTGATGAGCATCTGGTAGTGGACGCTACAATGCGTGGCAATGCAGCAAGATTTATAAATCATTCTTGTGAGGTAAGTCAGTTATAATCAATGATGTTAAATAAAATGTGTGTGTTACGGAATTGTTATATATTAAAATTATCTCTTTGCTGCAGCCAAATTGTTATTCAAAAGTTGTTGATATCTTGGGACATAAACATATTATAATATTTGCTCTGCGACGCATAGTCCAGGGCGAAGAATTGACTTATGATTATAAATTTCCATTTGAAGATGAAAAAATACCCTGCTCGTGTGGTTCAAAAAGATGTCGAAAGTACTTAAATTAAATGGAGAGTAAGAAAAAATAACTACTATTTAGTTGGCGACAAAGAAAATAAGCATAAAGTGATTTTAAAAGAAAAAAGTGATTATAATTATTTTTGAGCGAAACATTTTTATGTGTGTAATTATTATATACTCATAGTTTAAATATTATTCTTTAAAATAATAACTATTATTATTATTATTATTACTATTATATTATGATTATTATTATATCATGATTATTATTATTATGATTATGATTATTATTATTATTATGTACTATAACAACAAAATAGGCTACAACCATTATTGAGTTGAACAAGTAAAACTTTAAAAAGCAAAAACTTTTAACTAGAAAGAATATACGACTATAAAAAGCAGTGATTAGGAGAAGCTATAAACAAACTAACAAATTACAAGAAATATATCAACGAATATTAAAATATATATTATTTATTATATCTTTTTTTTACCATTTCAAGTTGTTTAAGCAAATGAAAAGTTGTTAAGGATTTTCGGAAAGAACATTGAAATAGTATTTGCTTAATGAAGATCTTTTATACAAATTATTTGTTTTATTTTTAAATTAATGATGATGTCATATTTTTCTTTTTTAAATGTTCCAATATTTATTTAAATGTCGTTTAGTTTAAAAATTTTTGTTTAATTTAGGTTCTTAAATGATTATTTTTTAAATTTATATATCATAATCTAAAAACAGATAAAACTATTTATAATATAAGGGAAATATATTTGCTTTTAAACACGAATCGGAGTAATTAGTTATATTTGATATCTTCATTTAACAGGAAATAATAATCTTAAAACATGTTGGTGTTCAGTATAATTTCACAATGTCTTCATATTGTTATATATTTTTGCTCTAATATATATTCGTTAATATATAATCGTTAAAATTTCAATATTGTTGTAATTTTAAATTGGATTTTTGTCATATTAGCGGAAATTTTTAGTATAATTATTTTAAGTACGTACATATATCGACTGGGAAAACACTATTCTTGGAACACTCTAAGCTAAATATGTATGTATATAAATTTGAAATAATTTTTACATATTTACATCGTGACCTTTTTTCATGACGTTCCTAATAGAAGAAGACTAAGCAAGCTGTACTATAAGACTTTTAATCAGTATTTGAAAAAATTCTTACAATTTCCCTCATGCACGGCTTTTGTGGACAAATATGAAAAAATAACAAAAATAAAAAAGAAATTTCACGAAAAAAAACTGATATATTAAATATGGAACAATATGGAGTGAACGATACCGGAGTTTGCAAATCAGCTTTGCTTATACTTCATTTTTTTTTTTGTTATTATTTTTTTTTTTATAAACCTCAAAATTATAATCACCCTTATCATGAATACTTTTTCCCTCAAAAAGTTCCTCTTTTCTTAAATCTGTCATCGCGAATAAATAACACGTGAAATGAAATTCCTCTGATCATGAATGATACAAGTTCCTTCAACTTATTCACTTATTTTTGCTTTGCGAATAGAACAGAATATGTCAGTAGTTGTTCGTATGACTCGAATATTATTTTACGAAATTTATTTTAAGTCGGTTCGTTAACAAGGCACACAATGATATGTGCACTTTAATTTGATGGATTTCCAAAAGCTATCCAAATTAATTGAATACATAAAATTTAAATAGAGCAGTAATTAGCGTTGCAATATAAGTGTCACCCCAATACTAAATGTTTATAGGTCCTTTTTTTAAATATTATATACGCACATGTTTGGATTTTGAATTTTTAACTTTCCTTGTAATGTTTTTACATTCAGTAAGAACTGATAGAGGGAAACTTTTACGATAGCATATTTCCCTTCGTGAGGAATACAAATTCTTTGGAACAAAAATAGCACTTGCTATTCACTATAGAGGTGAATATTAATTGAAGAAGAAAAAAAATATTCACGATAGAGGTGAATATTAATTGAAGAAAAGAAAAAAAACTCAGTTCGCGTAAGATGTATTTCTTTTTAATTCGAATTTTCATTATGGCAGGACTTTCGAAGTAAATATTTATTTAATTTCTTTAAAAAGTTTTATTTACTTAACAAAATATATAATTTGTACAGAAAAATGCATTATAAAACTAGCAGAAAGCAATTGTTCTATTCACAAGCCTTGTTCCTATCGTTTGAAGTTCTATGTTAACAGACATTTTCAACAAAATATTTCAAAATAATTTCTTTTATTTTCGCCCTAATCTTGTAAGTCGTTTTATAAATCACGTAATGAAATATATAAACGCAAAAAAAATTTTTTTAAATACATAATACTCTCCGCTTTTATTTTTCACATATTTGGTTCGGTAAACAAATTGTTGTATAAAACAAGTTATCTTCAATTCCGATCCTTTTTTGAAATTCTCTTTTCATATAGAACTTTAAATGATTCTTCGCTTAATAATTAACTTTAAACGATTGTGAATTGAAGAAATGAGTTTTTGAAAATAATTATATAAAAACAAAAGTTAAACTATTGATTCGCGTTTTGAATAGCTGATATTTTCCCCCTAAATTTCCGAAAATCCTTGAATAAACTTTTCACAGAAACTAGAAAACAAAAATGCATCAAATAAAATAACACTATTTAAACGAGATGATATTACTAAATAACAAGTAATTTCTATTTTTAAACAGTATTCATTATATTATGAGAACATAACAAAAAAACTAAATTTCTTTTTGTTAATTATGTTAAACAAAAGCAAAAAGCAAAAAGCAAAAAACTAAACACTAAAACTAAACTTATTTAAGCTTAAAACTGAAAATGAATTGTAGCTTATAAAACAATCCCTAAAGAATGCAAAATTAAGAAAGCAAACTAACAATAACAAAACCTATAATATTTATTATTAACTAAATTTAAAAAAAGAAGAAAAAATAAACTAAAGCTAAAGAATAATTGTTATTAAGTTTAAATATTTTATGTTTATACTACAAGATTTAAATGAAATCTATGCATATATCTATAACTATATATTATATATTATACGTATTATAAAAAATAACTAAAAACAATTCAACTTTAACTCAAATCTAACAACAATAACAAAAATTGTGAAATGTTTTCAATATTATTATTAAAATTATCATGTATTTTATTTACAACCGAAAAAATGAAAGTATAAAAATCAAAAAAAAAGTGCAAATTATAAAATGCTTTCACTTTTATATTTTAATTTATAGACATAGAAAAAAAACTTATAATATAATTATATAACACAAAAACCATTACATATGTATCCTTAAATGTTATCAAGTTTTATTAAAAAAAATTATTTGTATTATTAAAACAAACTTAAGAGAAAAAAAGTTTTACAGGGGCTTAAAAATAAAAACAAAAAAGAGACAAACATTTGCTTGTATATAAAAAAAAACAACTTATTTTTATAAGAGTAAAAATATTATTATTTATACGAATGTGTATATGTATAATTTTCAATGTATGTGTTGAAAAAGGTGCACAATAAAGTGATAATTTACTCAGTTGTTCTAAGTTCGATATAAAAATAAATCAAATTAACATTTGCTTTAAAAAATTCTAATAAAAATTGCTGAGTGATGTTATCACTTTAAGGCGCACCTTGCAAACAAACCTAAACTTACAAACATATAAATATTATATTCTTTTAATTTGTTAAAATACAAACACAAACACACACACACACTTTGCTAATGACAAAGAAAAACATCACATGCTTCAAACACTAGTTTTTCCAACTTCAATACTATTTGTTTTCGCAATGGCATATATATTTCTCATTAAGTTTTTATATTCTCTAAAGGAAATCACATACACATTTAAACTAAAAACATCAAATATCTTGTCTTTCATATATTTTTTAAATTATTTATTATTCAAAGAGAAAATAAATTAGTTCTGCTTATAAATTTTTGGTATTATTTTTAGTTTGTAAGTAAATGTTTATTCAGATGAAACATTTATAAAACCTTATAAAATAAATTATTTTATTTGTCTAAATTGTATAAAGATTTGAGAGATATTCGTAAAAAAAAAACTAAAATTTATGAAAACAAAACTAAATATTATTAAAACCGTAAATAAAAAATTAATAAAAAAAACTCTTAAAGAAAATTTTAAACTTTAACTTATATAAATGTAATAAAAACCAACAACAATAAAAACTTAAAAACAAAATTAAAACAATTTATTTAGTTTCCTTGTACCCAAGGCGAATTTATAACCGGTGGCGGCTTCCAGAGCTCAGGTGAGTACAACTCGTTTTATAGTTGTCCTGACATATAAACTTCCCTACAAGAACAGTGACGGTCATATTGCCGGTAAAATGACTGGCACTGATGACCGAATTTCAGTCATCACGTAGAACAAAGTTTCTATCATTTTATTAAGGCCAAACGGAAAAAAATGACTAAAACTTTTGTGTACGTGTGATCTTGCATCCCTTTCTAACTTGTGGTATATTATCGCCTGTTAAACATATATTCAAACTACTTACTCTAATGTTTTTGTTCTATACAAATTTTTCTCTAGTGACTTTTATGGTTTCACTGGTGACCGGTCACCATTTACGGGTATGGTTTCACTGGTGACCGGTCACCCTTGACGGGTATGGTGTCACCGATGACGGGGTTGCTAACAATCCTAACCTAACCAAATTCGATGAAATAAAACGCATTTAATATCATTTCAATTATATTATAGCAAATTTATTATTTATATATATATATATACAAATATGCTTGTATTATATTTTAACATACACAAAACTTACTGATATTAGTCCATCGACCAAAATAATTAAATAACCCCGTGGTAGACAACAAACCCTAAGAACAAGCCACCAAAACCGCTAGGGTCGTCGCGATTACTATGTATGGAGTATACCCGTACGGAGATATTCAGGTCACGATCACCAAGAGTATACATTGTCAATAGTTTCATTCATCTAAAGATGGATATAAATTTAGTTTTATATCTTGTTTTTTCTTTAAAACTAAACTTACTTGCGCAATGCATTTTGGCTTGGCACATCATTGTGATATAAATCACCGCCCAACAAAATTAAATCGACATCTCCCGTACAGCTAATTCCAACATTTCCTAGAAAGCGAGGAAACTGTCATCAGTTGCAATATAAGAATAAAATATCACCGCAAGTTTTTCAAAAAATAGATTTACCTCTTGCAGTGTCCTTTTCTCTGTATCCCAAATGATCATCAGTGGACATCATAATACGCAAGGAAATTCACTTTATTTATACTATATTTTAAATTTTATTTTATTTTGCTTCCATTTACAATTTTTCTATACAAAAGGTTGACAAATTTATTGTCTTACTCTTGCACACAGTATTCTAGCCTGTAAATACCAGCGTTGTCGCTCATACTTCTTTTCTTAATTCCTATATAATGTATATTTCATACTCCAAAAATCCCTGAATCTCGTGGAACATTTAAAACAACAATTAGAGCAAAATTTAAGTTAGTTTTGTTAATTGGTTTATTATATAACTATTTTTGCAACTTCATTGAACTCGTACATACACAAACATACTGAAAAAGTATATATTTGATCAACTAAAAACAAATCGTAAGAATTTGGGTATGAAAAGTCCAAAAATGGTAACGCTGTTAGGCTAAAACAATTTTAATTGTGTTAGTGAAAATGTTTTTGACTGTGTATTAGTTTCAGTCATTCATTTCTTGTAGGGTTCTTCAATGGAAGTTTTATCTGAAATGGTTAATATAATAGGTCTGTTTGTTTGCTTTTCCAGCAATATTTATCCAGCAGCTTCGTGTTAGAGAAAATAACCAAATTTACTCTCAATTATAAAAATTAGAAATAAAAGTACGCCAACAGATTTTACCAGTTATTTTGCTGAACAGCTGATGAATAATGCTAATTCAAAAGAATATTCATGTGTACTTATGTTCATATGCGTTAAAAGTAAAGTTTTCAATAAATAAATAAATTTTTACAACTTCAATTCAAGTTTTTGTGGTTTCTAGTGCAAATACATAAATACATACATACACATTTTTTTTTCCAAAAACCCAATTTGAAAACTTTTTGCAAAATATTTCACAAATAAAACTTTTTAATTGGTAAGAAGAAGCAGTCAAAACATGTATTCTATCTTGCACAATTTTACTGAACAAAATTCTTCCAGTAAGATTTTGCAAGTTCTCAGTTATTCAAATGTCAATTTTCTGACTCTCTTTCTCTCAGTGTAAATAAATTTTCTTGCTGGAGAAAGTAAACGAACGACATCCAGTAACATTTTGCACAATTTGTTACAAAATATCACGTAAACAAACAGACCTATTAACACTGGGGCTATGAAAACATTTGTGGTACATGGCGTAGAGGTACTAGCACTTCTGTTATTGTTCTCTGCAATAAACTATTAAAATAAAAATAAAATTAATTATGATTTAGTACCAGGTCTACACATATAAGGTTTAGTTAATCACAACCTGCATACACGAAAATTTTGTTTCATGTTTTTTTTTTGCCTTCAAATTTAAATTGAAAAAAACTAAAATTATTATCCTGCAGCCAACTTCAAGCATAACTTTTCTTAACTTTGATTTTTACTCTTTTCATTGTCTTCACCGCATTGAACACAATAACGACAGAAGGCTACGAGCTACAACCTGTCAAAATTAGAATACACGCATTGCAATGGGAATGACCATTTCAGCGACGACACAGCCACACGACTAGCGACCACCGTTGTAGCTGTAGCCAAAATTAAACTAATTTCTATTTTGCTGAGCGACAATGTTGCCAGTATAATATAAATAAATTCAATTATTGTAAACTTAAAAATATATTGTTTTATTTGACAAAAAGATATAACAAATGAAATGATTTCTTGTCATATATTGTTGACTGTAGATATATTTTATTGCAATAACACTGTTTAAGAGTATAACATATATGACAGCGGCAACACTGGTGTATGAAGAGAATTCTACTACAAACAACGACTCATGGTTATTGATTTGGTGGTGTCGTTTTAAAAATAATTAAGTAGCTGACTACGACGCAACGATTGTAGCCAACGGCTTTTGTAGTCGGTGTTCGTGTAGCCTGCTGTCGCTATTGTGTTTAATGCTTAAGACTTGACGAGCTCCAAACACCCATTTTTCAGAGCGAACTCTGTGGCGACTGCCGCCTAGTGTGACACTATATTCGCCTTGTAGGTAAGACCAACCCCTGAGTTCTATAAGAGTGCTTGTCAAGCATTGTGATCGTGTCTAGGCTCCTTTTAGCAGGCCTGACTTATACTTATACACTTTTTCTTTCCATGATCCCAAAAAAAAATTCTGTCAGAAATAATTTTGCTGAAAAAATCAATTATTTGTATATCAAACAAAATGAAACTCGTCATATTTTTAATATTTTACCAATTCAGCAATTTTATATTGAACTCTCAAGGATACAAAACGAATGCGGTAAGTCCGCGGTAAAAGAAAGAATAGCAGAATTGTTGTAAAAATATTTTTCTTAAAGAAACACTTCAAACGCATGATACCTTCTGTCTATGCCGATTTCGCCACAGCCGATGATACCGAAACAGTTGCGAGTGGAAATGCTGGTGATGAGAGCGATCGCAATTGTAAGACACCCACACAGTGCAACGTTGACCTCACCACGGGCAACTCGAAACAAAAAGCAACAAATATTGCACAAAAAGCTGCCCAAGAAGCCAAAGCGGCCTCGGATGCTCAACAAGAAGCCGGCCAGGCGGCTTCACGTCAAGTAAAAATGCAATTGGCGGAGAAAGCCATTCAAGCAGCCAAAGCGGCTGAAGCTGCTTTAGCGGGAAAACAACAGATCGTGGAACAACTCGAGCAAGAAGTACACGAAGCTGAAGCAGTAGTACAAGAACAAACTACTTCACTTCAAAATGCCCAACAAAACATTCAAGCCGCGGTACAGGCTGCCCAACAGGCTCAAAGTCAATTGAAAACTCTAACGGAAGCGGTGAAAATGGCGCAATCGAATGTGGGCAATTCCGAACAGGCAGCTGCTGGTGCTCAGCAAGAGCTGGTGGAGAAAAATCAATTAATGGAAGCGGCCAAATATCGCGTCGAACAGTTATTGCGCCAACTGAATACGGCCAAGGTAGATTTTGCCAATACGAAACAGGCGGCCTACAAGGCTGCTTGTGCCGCCAACGATGCAAAGGTTAATGCCCAGCGCGCTAGACGGCATATGGCGAAGCGTCTGTTGACGACTCAAATGCGGCAACAGCTGCAGGAACAAAGACAGCGCCAACGTTTGGCACGCCAACCGTATTATTGATAAGATCGCGTTAAAGCCTGACGCCATTGGCTATTTATTTATTTTTATTGATCATAATTGATCTTCTAACTCTTATTAGATCTATTTTTTATAACTTGTTGCAGAGTGTTTTGCTGCGCTTATGATAAAATATATACTGAATTTAGCTAAAACTTTGCAAGTTATTTTAACACAGACCCCAAGGATTTTGTCAAAAATCACACGAAACTGTTACTCCAGGGGTTAATTTTGTAGGTCCAATAAAGGGAAAGTCCTTTCAAACCGCAACGTAACTAGAATATAAATGATAATCGTTATCGTTTCGATTCGATTCGAATTACAGGGATCAGAAGAAATACCCAACACTACACAATAACGACAGTGGGCGGCAAAAGTATTCACCCGATGTTGTTTGACTGCAATTTTCTTTTCAATGAAAATTTTGCATTTTTATTTATTTAAGCCATGAGAATTTATTTCATCAAGTCCAGAATATGTATTCGCCTCGAATTACAGGGATCAGAAGAAATACCCAACACTACACAATAACGACAGTGGGCGGCAAAAGTATTCGCCCGATGTTGTTTGACTGCAATTTTCTTTTCAATCAAAATTTTGCATTTTTATTTATTCAATTCATGAGAATTTATTTCATCAAGTCCAGAATATGAAAGCGGCCAAGTGGATGCCGCCAGAGCTCATGACCAAACGGGGCATCACTTGCCAGAGCTTCGCGCGACGGCTTCACCCATTCCTGGTTAATATTCTCCTTAAAGGTTTCAAGTGTCTGATGCTTGTTAATGGAAATGAGCGACTTCATAAAACCTCATAAAAATAATACTGGAAAGGAAGAATCCGGCGATTTGAACGGCCAATGCGAACCTCAAACACGATTAAGCGATTCGGCAGTGCTGCCTTTAAAATATCGGTTGTGGCTCGATTAGTGTGTGCCGTTGGAACCCCATGCTCTCTAGACCCAATTCACCGAATTGAGGAAGAAAAAAAATTCGGTAATCGTGCTCTGTATTGCGCGTCGCCCACAGTCGTCGTTTCTCAAAATAAAAAAATTGCCCATATTATGAATGACGACATCGACATCACATCAACACGACAGCAAAAATTTGTCACTTGTCATTTAATTTTCGACAATAATCAATTATTATAAACAGCATTTTGGTATTCTCTAAGGCGTATAATATTAATAGAACATGTTACCGGAAGACAATTGCTGTCAACAAAGACTAGACAAGTGACAATTTTTTGCTGTCGTGTTGATGTGACGTCGACGTCGTCATTAGTAATATGGGCGAATATTAAAAATGGACCGATGACTCCGCCAGCGCATGGAGCACTCCAAGCAGTAACTTCGTAATGACTCTTCGTGGCTGATACACGGATTCTCAGTGGCCCACAAATTATTACTTTCTTCATTCAGGTAGCCACGCAGATGGGAATGAGCCTCGTTTGTGAAGATAATCTCTTCGTTGAAATGCAGAATAAAATCCTATCGTTTTAAACCGACTCCTGGCTGGTAGATTTATATTCTGCGTTTGTTTGCTTCACAGATCTTAAAACCGGGTTTATTATATGACGCCATTAGCAAAAGTTGTAACATTTTCCAAAAGGTTGAATAGTTTTGCCGCGCACTGTATAAGGAAATACAGTTAAAAAATAAATTAAAAAAATCACAATGCGGATGTGGCGCGATCAAAACTGGAAATATGTTGCTAAAGCTGAAGATAATTAAAGGGGCGGTGCTGCTGACAGATTCCATGGCGCCAATCCAGGAAACTTTTAGCCCTTCTTGAAAATAGACAAACATTTCTAGTCGTGGAAAAATGAAAGATCGTGATAATGTTATTGTATTTTTTATTCAATAAATTAACAAACATTTTACTCATCCCAAAAGCATTTAGCAAGTTTGTGCACAAGGAAAAAAAATTACAAAATAAATAAATGAAACGATCTTATGCAACTGGAAACTGTAAAATTTCAAATAAAAAAATAAAAAAATAAAAAAATAAAAAAAAGAAACAATGAAAAATCTCCAAAAATAACATGAACATTTGAAAGAAGAAATCATGAAAATTATGGCTTTTTAACCCTCTCGTCGTTGCTTTTAAAGCGTCGCTTAACGATTGAATGCACCTCATGACCATCGTTGGTTTCTGGCAAATGCGCATGCGCGCTTGCTGCCGAAACACTGTGATGAGATTCATTTTGCAGTTCAACATTCGCGTGCAAGGCAGCATCGTTTGCATTGAGCTGGGCCTCTTGGGCCGAGAACGTGGCTTTTTCAGCTGCCTCTTTTGTTTCCTCATAATCTAAGCGGGCCGTATATATTTGCGTTTCTATTTGTTCCAACTTTGCCTTGGCTTGCGCCACCATATCGATTTGTGAGGCTAATTCAGCGGCTGCCTCAGATGCCGACTTTTGTGCCAACTCTGATGCCGCTTGTGCGTTATTGAGAGCTGCCGTTAAGATTGAAACGTGATTAAGCGCTTGTTGTGCCGAATATTGGGCTGCTTTGGCTGACCGTTTGGCTTGCTGGAGTTGCTGCAGTTCAGCTTGCATGGCCTTGTGGGCTTCGGCGTTCTGTTCATTCAAACGTTCCAATAACACTTCTTTGCCCTTGAGCACAGCCACGGCTGTACCTGCGGCCTGTGTTGCCGCTTGGGCCAAAGAATTTTTAGCCACATACGCTGCTTGCTTGGCAGCTGCATTCTGTGATGCCACCGCTGAATTGGCTTGCTCAGCTGATCCTTTGGCTATACTGCGTAGACCGTTGTCGGTTAGATAAGTGCCACTCAGAATTGTTTGCTGTCCATAGTGGTCGTGCGGCGGTGTAAACGTGTCTTGATGGCTGTAGCGTTCGTGTTCGTATTTTTGTGGATCGGAAACGAACTCGTCCATATGGACTTCTTCAAAGTGATATGGTGGCGACTCGGGAGGAGGTGCATTTGCTGGATAGTGTACATGTCCTGGGCCATGCACTGGGTGTTTAAAATATCCGTTTCTCTTGAAATTGCGAGCCGCAGTAAACGTTGCTGTTAATGAAAAAAAAGTAGAAGATGCTTCATCCAAAATATTTTTTATTATTTATTTTATTAAAAGTGGGGACCCCTTTCACAAATAATTTCTGACGTTTTTATACTATTTGAATGATAAATTTTTAATTTTCAACTATTTTTATCTAAAGTTGTTTGTTATATTTTGACATTTTCATGTCTGAAGAGTTTTCTTGATGAAGTGTCACAAGCGAGCAGGGAGGTCTTGTGCAAAAATATCCGACACATTTTTGTGGTACACTTTTAAGTATCTTATCGTTGCGCAATATTGTAGAGTTATATAAGACTAAAGAGCTATTTTTATGTAGTTGTGCTTTATATAAATACTTTATATAAGCACAATCAAGGCACATAAAGACATACATAAACATTAAAAACTCTCGGTGTATATTTCTATTGTTGTTTTAAAATCAATTTCTATTGTTGTTTAAAATAATTAATTATCCTAATTGGAAGAAGTACCCCATAAACATATTGAATGACTTATATTCAGCTTTATTTAATTTAAATTAATTTATTTAAGCAAAATTTCTATTATTTTTATTTTTATATAAAAAATTATGTTTTTATTTCAATATTTTGCCACTTCTTTGTGTCGCTTCTTCCGGGATATGTAAATTAAAATTAAATGCTTTTCTTTTTGAAAAACCTAATAAATTAATAAAAAAATATAAGGTGGAATAAAATTATAAAATAAATTTAATTTAATTCTTCTAGTTTTTTTTACCTCTTTCTGATTAATAATATGGACTAGTATTTTTTAAGCTTAAGGTCTCGATATTTCGTCGAAAAACAATTTATAATTTAATAAAAATAAAGAGACCTTAAGCTTAAAAAATATTTGTTCATATTATAAATTTAATTTAAATTGTATTAAAGTTCAGGGGCCAAATTACCGCATTCGATATCGATCGAAATTTCAATACAATTTCAATACAAATTTCGATCGATATCGAATGCCGTAATTTGGCCCCAGGGCACAAAAACTTCTTCAGAACTCTATCCATAAATTTGAATATGTTGATATGTAAATAATGCAAATCGATTAGAAAATAATTAGAAATTATGAATTAATTAAAGTTTTAGTATCAACCGCATATGAAAACCAAATTAAATTAATACGTACGTGCCAACAGAATAAGAAGAATGCAACTTTTTAAGGACATCATCTGAAAGACAGAAAAAATAATTAACACCCGTTATTAATTAAAAACCGTTATTAATAAGTTTTCTGAAGAACAGCAAATTAATTGACAGTTCCTTCAAAATGTTATCGATTTCGTTTCTCAATAAACTATTGATATCTCTTATTTATTTTACGTTCACACGGACATGTAAAATCGTGCTTCGTTCTCTGAATCGCGCTTCGCTCTCAAATCATGTTTCAAAAAACATGGTTTGCGATACGGAATTCTGAGAGCGAAGCACCTTTTAAAGATGTTTCATGTTGAAGCTACAAGCGAAGCCCAAATAAATTTCTATCTTCGAAAGAAGAATTGGATAATATATACTACATATATATATATATATATATATATATATATGTATATATATATATATATATATATATATATATATATGTATATATATATATTCGATAAAAAATATATGGAAATCGGTTGATCCCAAAGGCCATTGCAGTAACTTCCCGCTAATTTCAACCGCAGAGTTTCAGCCAAAACTCTACTATTTTAATGTTATAAGCGGATCACACACGCAGGCACACTCACGGACACACCCACCCACACACCCACCCACACACACACACACACACATAGTGACGGGATCTCTGAATTAGTCAGGAAAGCTTCTTAGGCTCTAAAATCTGATGAGAACTCTATATTTTCGAAACGGATTAATATCATATAATATTTAAAATTTATATTGAAATCACATAATTTATTTTGAAATCAAATCATGTTCCCACGGCGAAATGAAACATCAATGGTCAAGATCAAGCCAGAGGAGTCTGTCGTGTGAACAGTACGATTCATAATCATCCTTAAAAGAGCGAAGCAAGTGCGTCATTTCGTCGTGTGAATATACTTGTAGCACATAAAAGTTATCGATAACGCATTTTAGATTACAGATTCGCATTAACGATTATATCCCAAAGATACAATTTATCGAAATTTGTTGTTTTTTTTTCATTTTACCGTTTGCTTTGTTTAAATTCTGGGACGGATGCCAAGCGCCTCTGGCTTTAAGCAGCACTAAAAGGAAAGTAGATATTCAAAAATTATATAATTTTTTTCTTTCAATTTATAGATGTTACGTGATGTAATCGCACCGCTTTTGTTATTTATTGTGGCGGCTTTCACAGATAATGTATCTTTAAATGGAAACAAAGCAAACTATTAAGCATCGTTATCTATGCTGGCAGGTGATCTGTGCATTAATCGATAATGTGGAATATAATTTATAATAATAATCTGGTTGGTATTTTATTTACGATTTACGATTTACAATTTACAATTTATTGTCCGATCAACACGTTTCTTTTCTGGTTACATAAAACCAGAGTTTTATTGTCTTTCCATGTAACACAATACGTCACGCAGCAGTATTGAATGAATAATAGCTATTGAATGTGTCAGACATAAATACATAAATTTAAAGCCCGATCGATGAATAATGGAGGTGAAAACAGCACAAGTGTGAATCGAAATGAGTTTTTGATCTCCACATTTTTTTTTTGTTTGTTAATTTACATATTTTCCAATTTATATTCAGACAAATCATATAGCAAAGAGAAGCTTTAGATTTCCAGTCGATATATCTACTGGAGTCGGAAACATATTCCGTTAGAAATCCAAATTTATCAATAACTCGTGGCGTTTCATGCAAAAAAAAAATGGGAAAGGGTTGACCCCACTTACCAGCCCTGCAACTTCTTCAATCTGATTTTAACTATTCGATTTTGAGCTAATCGAGCTTTTTTGTTTCTTAATATTCGAACTTTTCTCTTATGAGTAGGACTGTCACTCAGGGGACGACCCCTACATATGCAGGGCGTGGGAACTGGGAAAATAGAGGAGAGTGTTACGGAGACAGGATGAGACGGATAGCAAATTTGTTGTAGCTGCTTTTACTTATGGCATTTTCTTTTCCGGAAAACATGTAACATTTTTTCCCTTCTTTTCAAAAAAGTTATAGTTTGGAGGAGTTTTAAAACAAGAAGCTATTTTCCATAAGGGATGTTAAATTAATTTCTAGTAAATTATTTATTTTTTTAAATAACAGAATGTTGCCATTTTGTATAAAAAGTGTAAAAAATGTTGCATTATTTTCTAGAAAAGAAATCAACATTAGACTAGCCGGTGCACTTTTTGCAACACATAACGACGAAGGAGGGTGCTGTACTCTGCTCTTTTTTACATGACGGTATTATTCACTGTCGGTGATGTTCAACCTTCGGTGCGCTTTGCCTTCGGCTTTGAAACAAGCCGACAACAATTAACACAATCCTGCTGTAAAAGCAGATCAGAAAAATACGCCACCATATTCATGACTCAGTGCGTGGTCGATCTCTGGACCGCAGGCGTCGTAGTCTTGTGACTTACTACTTCAGCCAACAGCATCCTCATGGAGCTGGAGTTTTTAAACAATCAACTGATTCAGACGGGATAGTCGGTGGTTGAGGTATTTTCCGAGGACTATAAAACAATCGAAAACAGTATCTTATCAGATATATAATTTCGTGCTTTTGAAAAAATCACCTTTTTGCAATTTTTTCGTTCGCGATACTCACGAAAGGATTGACCTATTTCGACCCGATGTGCAGCGATTGACATAATACTTCAATATCAAGAGTTGACTAGTTTGTGGAATCGATGGTACTAAAGTCGTTAAAAAAGTTAAGGAAACCACCTTTTGAAAATTTTTTCCTTTTAACTTTTTTTTTTTTTTGGAAATTTCTCGAAATACAATTCACCAAAAAGGAATTCTAAGTTGGGCAGAACTCTTTAAAACGTCATCTGTACCGTTCGAAAAGTTATAAGTGGCACACATACTTACACACACACACACACACACACACACACACGTACACACACGCATACAGATATAGTGACAGGCTCTCAGAAGTAGTCAGGGCATAACAACCTCAAAAAAAAGGAGATCTGAGGAGAACTTGATTTTTGCAAAACGAGGTAAAACCAAAAACTTCACGATTTTCGAAAATTTTAAATTTTCCTAGCGAGAAATTACAAAATAGCAGCAGTGGACTTTAATGGAAACATTATCTACACAATCTTCATCACATAAGAATCTCTAAATATTTTTATATTATCGATATGTTTTTTGTATTAAAACTTCTCTCTGCATCGAACAATTTATTTGCTTATCCACTTAATGCGTTATCGGTAAATGCGGCATGAAAAATGAAAAATTGGTCTTTGTTAAAAATAATAAAATAATAATACATAAAAAAAAATAAAACATTAAATAAGAAATTGTTGCGTTTGGTATTTCCTGTTACATCGAAAAATTTTCGGCTCATTAAAAGAAATAGAAAATAGAAGTCGTGAGTAAAAATCAGTTAACTATTCTTTCATATCTTCTTAAATACAAGTTAATTTTTTTCTCTGATAGTTTTCATTTACTTTTTAATATTTCGCTTTGAAAATTTTATTGTAGAGGAGCTTCACGAAAAATATTTTTTTTCCACACTTTGAAAATTACTTTAGTTTAGTTTCCAAAACGTATCTATATATTTTGTTATTTTCCAAAAAAATATTCACTGACCACAAAGAAAAAAAAATATAACGTCTTTTCGGTTTGAATCACCAACAACTTCTGCGTAAATAAATGATTCAATATAATCGATTCGGATTCCAAGACAACTCCAGCAGCAACAAGTTGTCATTGCAAAAGAAAAGAAAGAAACAGCAGCAACAAAATTGTTAAACCAAATTCAATGTCAGTGAACAAGATTTGAAGTTGAATGTTAGAAAAATTACAAAAATTTTTAACACATAAAAAACAACAATAACAGCGAGAAAGAAGAAAAAAAAGAAACGTTTACAAAACGCTTTTACTTTTTACACAAGTGCAATTTTCGCGTAACAATGATAAGTAAACAAAAACGTTACCGGAAAAACCACTTTCAATTGCCAAACAAAAGACCAGCAGCACCAACAGCAGCATCCACAGCAGTAATAGAAGGAGAAACAGCCGGCAAACCGGATGTAAAACAAAAACACTTTAAAGGAAAAAAAAAACATATTTCTTAGCTCCACTTTATGCTGCAAAGTTTTTAAACGGCTTTTCTTCAAACCAAAATGAAGTTAAACAGCTAAATTTTCACATAAAATGTTTCAATTAATAATTTGCGAACTGCCACCAGCTCTAATTGTGGCTTTTGGTTGAGTTTATTTTTCTTTCGATCAATATTGCAAAGTTGAATGTCTTATACATATTTATTTAGGGCCCTTTTCACACTCAACGATTAAAAGCTAACCTGAAATTTAAGCGACGGTTAGGAAAAGTGTTAGATTAACTTTTTATTAACAGAATTCAACAAAAGAAAATCGCTGTTAAATATAACTCCACGATGTGCAACAGTTAAAGGGCCAATCATAAGAAAATGTTTCACTTTCGTCATCAATTCGAGTGTTTTATAAACGACCTCGAAATTTTTTAGGCAGCACCTGTTAAGATCCAGCTGGTGCAGTAGTCAAGGCCACAAGACCATCAAAACTGATTCGTTGTTTCATAGCGAAATTTTGTTGGGATGGTCCAACAAAAACGCAAGTGTTCTCGAGTAAGAAAACCATTTATCGTATGTTTGGAATCGCCCTCTAAAATCGGTGCACTAATTCCAAAGTTATAAGTAAATTCAAGGGAACTCACAGAATAGCAATCAAATGCAAAATCTTCTCTACTCAGTTTAAGCGTAAATTAACAGCTTGTAGAACTATTTTTCTTATCTCAAAAATCTATAGAATCTGTTCATGTGTATTTCCTCTTTCAATTGACACTAATTTCAAGCAAAAGATTGTATTATTACCGGAGTTATAGGCAATTTTCTAAAAATTGTACAAAATCGAAAATGTATTGCGAAATGGCATCATGTCAAACAATAGATGGCGCTTTTACAACATCTTACCGGCGTTGCCACATAATCGAAATCACCTCTTTAGTATTAACAAAAGAAGTTCAACAATAACTCGAATATTAACACACGGTTTTGCTTGAAATCGTTATTAATTGAAAGAGGAAGTAAAAAAGGAACAGATTCATGCTTATTTGAGCCAAGAAAAAGCTTCTACAAATCTTTTATATACGTTTAAACAAACGTGACGCCTTTTTTGGCTTCTTAATTATTTACGTGTAATCATGTATTGTAGAGAAGTTAAAAATATATATCAGTCTAGTTTGAGTATTCAGTTATTTGCAGCTTGTTTTGAAAATTAGAGTTGAAAGGTTAAACAATTCTTTCTTCAAAATATTTGTATGCAAAAGCTACAAAACTATATGTTTTGTGATCTGATTTTTATTTTTTGTCACAAATATTTGTCAGATTCTGCTTTTTATAATATTTTTGCAGATATAAAATTTCATATATGACTTCAAATAATCTCAAATGTTTTTGTTATTCATTTATCAAAGAAACTATTAAAACAAAAGAATTATTAAATATATAAGTTTTAGAGCCATAATTGTTTTAAAATTCTCTCCGATAGAAATTATTTCGGCGGTCCAAAACAGTAAAAATTAAAGTATGACAAATATTTCAGACAAAAAATCAAAATCAGATGGAATATGCATATACTTCAATACAATAAAAGATTAAAATTCCAACATAACAATTATATGTATTGATTTGCATTTCAACTGTCATAATTGCTACGATACCTGGTAGTTATTCTAACTTGTTTTTTATAACTCCCACTCAATTTGGAATTAGTGCACCAACTTTAAAATGATTTATCGTGCTGATTAGAGGACATCATCATATGATAAATGGTTTCTTTGCAATTTTGCTATATAGTGCCTACCTTAAATTTACCTTAACGCTTACAATTATTCTTATATTGTGAGAAATAATTTACAACAATATTTGAATTTCTATTACTATTTTTATTAAAAATTAATCCACGTTTAATAAATAAATAAAAAATATATCCACAAAAACATAAACAACTTTCTTAATATAAAATAATATTAAAGCGATTCACACGAGTTTATATTAATTGTTGCATCGGTTGTATGTTCAAAGTTTTATAAACTGTCATTTTGTTGTTATTGTGCAATTTTTCCTACAAGTGCTTTAAATTTTTTGGAAAATCTTTGAACACCAATCCAAACAACACTTAATAAACCCTGTAAATTCCCTTATCATATATTGAACAAATTGTACAAACATTTTAATTGTAAATGTTAACAGAGAGCCTTAACACAAAACTTAGGAATCTTGGTAAAAACTTAAACAAAAATATTAAATGTTTAACACTAGCAAGGAAATAAACAAAACAAGACTGATTAAACGAAATGAAAGCACCGGACAATTTAATCCCTTTATCACACTCCATGTAAATCAAATATGGATAGAATATTTTGCTTATTTGTCATATGAAGTTTGAGAAATTATACACAGAACAAGGCGTATCTAATTCTCTGATGCTTCCACCTGTTATAATTTGTATTGGTCGTATTTTATGTTCCTTGTAAAATTTATCTACAAACAAATGACTACAATCAAATTGAAAATGTTTTCGTTGTCTTCTTTCCCTTTTGACACAACAGAGACGCAATGATACATACTTAATTTACATACTTAAATTATGCGTAATATTAGATACCTGTTCGTGTAAATGCAAAAGTCGAAACATCTATTTTATATTATTTTCAAAAGCAAATTCCTTTCGCACTTACAGGATACAGGCAGTAAATTAATGTAGTAACTTAAACTAAAATCTTATGACTCATTTAGCTGCTGGTGGTCGTCTTCGATGGTACTTGCAGAAACAGCCACTGTTTCCTCTCCATCCTTTGGATGTTCAATGGATTTGCGATCTACATTATCCATAGACTCTTTCAAAGTTTGTATATCTAAGCCACCATCGTTGGAATATTCTCCCTCCTTGGCTTTGGCAAACTTTGAAAAATATGTAAGTGATTTCATAAGTTGATAACTTTTTGAAATCGGTATATTCGAATCGTAAACACTTTTGGATGACGAACAATCAACATAAAACCACCAATTGCACTTCAATATGGTCTGGTCAAAGAGTGTGTTTTCGGGACAAAGGAATGATTTGCGCACCATGCCGTCATCGGTTAAAGCACAAACATGAAAGACCTGGAATAAAGAAAAATTATATTTATATTTTTTTGCTTGCAAATAATTTTTGCATTATAATTTCTAAAGTTTTCACTCACCATACAGGCCAAATCGGTGTCGGCATAGAGACCGGGGAAGTGTTTTTGTTTGACACAAACAAAACTTGTCGGAGGTAAATCTACTTTTGATTTAAAGTTGTCGTCAAAGTTTTTATCGTAGCCCACAGGATAATATTCTTTCGGCGCATTCATGACCTGCAAATTAGCAAAATTATTATTTGAAAAAATATTTGTTTTATGTTTTTTTTAACATAAATTTTGCAACGAATTCAGGTACATGCGATAGTGAAGTTCATAATATGTTTTTTTTTAAATATTTTTTGATTGATGTTGCAAATTATTCCTGAAAATGCTACACACACGAATAATAGGAATATATCGAAAATCAATAAAACTTGCCCTTAAAATATATATTTGAATTATAATTATTGTGTCTAATTTTTAATCTTTTTTCTTTTAATAATTAATAGATTTGTTTGAGTTTTGAGGTTATTTTATATTAATATTTAATTGAAAACAATTTCCTGAAGCAGCTAACTGATGGTTAGCGAAATATCGAATATTAAATATTAATATAAAATAACCTGAAAGCTCAAACAAATCTATTAATTATTATTCGAATTATAAGAAGAACTAGTTACATGTCCTGTTCGAAAGCTATCGTTCGTTCGAATAAATAACAGTTAAAACAAACATAAATTTAAGAAATCGGAATTAATTTAAAAGAAAGATATTTTATGGCATATTTGCATCAAAGAAATATACATAATTTAATTTTTGTTATATTCACATATAAAAACAGTGAAACCTCTCATAATGGACACTCCGGATAAGCGGAAACCTGCTACAACTGAACAAAATTTGTACACCCACGATTTTCATTAATTTTGTCGTATAAAATATATTCCCATAAGCGGACACTCTGATAACCGAGTGCGGGCAAACACTAGTTCTCTCTGCATGTAGTTAAAAAGGGGAAAAGGCCCTGCCTCTTTTTAGGCATTTATTGCATTCAGTATTTGTTATAAGATAACGAGGAATTAAATTAAACTCTCTGCTTAAAACATTGTTGCATATTAACAACACCAAAAATATTTAAAATGATTCTGAAGCTTAACAGCTGCAATTGAGGTGATCTAGGTCAAACAGTCAAATCTGAAAAAATGACCAAACACAAGATATAAGCAGTTTAGAATTAAGTTATTTAAATACCGAATTATTAAATAGAATATTTATAATGATAAAAGTGTAACCTTTTTAAGCAGGTATTTCTCATAACCGTACACAAATACCCCGATCGTGGGTGTCCGGCTATGAAAGCTTTCACTGTATACTACACTTATGGCGATGCAACGTCAATAACTGACTTTGGCAGAGTCCGAATAGTACTGAAAATTGTAAAATTGTGGTCAATTTATCATCCCTATTCTTGGAACATTTTTTATTGAAAATCCTTTTTTTTTCAAAATAAATTTTTTCCGAGGCAAAGATATTCCTGGCGAATATTTGTAATTGAGCTGAATAAATATCTATGTGATTGCAAAATAATATTTACACAAATTACTATAATAAAAAAGCAAATAAAACGGTCCAGTAATTTTTCATCCTGAGAGATAAAATATATAACAAAAAAACCTGAAATTAGTTACAATTAAGTGCAATAACATCATCAATAAGCGAATAACCGCTGACTAACCCGACAATATCGTTTGTTTGAAATAGCAAACAAAATGAAATGATCGACTACTGGCTGCAACACAAAATTCAAAGATTTGTTGAATTTTAAACGCTGATCTTTATGTTAATAACTGGTTTTAACAGATAATAATAATAATAATTATTATTGTGGTATATGCCAGATTATAATCTGGCATACTATACCCCAGTCTACCAATTCATTCGATGTGAATTGGGCGTATTATTTTGTAAAACACAACGCATTTACTTTGTTTTACTAGTTTGCATAAAATATTTGTCAACGCCGAGCGTTGCTTTTAACGAAATATAACCATCAATAACGTCCAATAAAAATACATAAATAAAATTAAAAAAAATTAATGCACAATATTTCTTCAGTTAATTTGTTAGACTTTGTTTCCTACGGATGCGTGCATTTCGTCACTCTTATCTCGCACACAAAATCGTAAAACCATAAATATTTTACCTGCAGCAAATAAAGAATATGTTAAATAAAATATGTATTTAAATTTTGAACTCACCTTCGACGTTTTGCTATCAGTAACCGCATTTTTAGTCTCAAAATAATCCAAATAGGGCCTAGACGTAGTCGTTGTTGTTGTTGTTGAGGTGGTGGTTGTCGTTGTGCTCGTGGATGTTCTAACGAACTCTTCTCTCAATTTAGCTGCCAACAAGGCCCGGTGTTCGGCTCGCATTTGCTGTTCTCGCACATAAATCGCATGTTTTATAGTGTCCACACTAACATTTGCCGCTCTGGCCAATTCCTCCACCGATATATCTTTCAAATCGAATTTGGGTTCTTCAAATTGCAGATAATTAGGATGATTATTTTTGGGCAGACTAAATGGTTGGGGGACTGCTTGTGTGACAGGTTTCAATACGGCGGTTATTTTGTTAACCGATTCGGGCATGGCTTGGAAGGCGGGCACAGCTATCGGCTGTGATATAACGGGATTGTGTGCATGAAAAGTGCGATTTGCATTGATTTGCTGAGTATACAAATCCACGGGTCTATTGTTGATGCTCATTTTTGAATTGGGCGTGTCGACGGCGATATGGGATCTTCTTTGTGCCGTTTGTATTGGTGTGGGCTTTTTGGGAATCGGTTTGAATGCAGGCACACCCAACGGCAGAGGATGTGCTTCGGTCATTAGGGGACCACTTTGTCTAGCCTTTTGGGCTTGTAAGGCGGCCAATGCTTCTTGTTTGGCCGCCAAATCAGCCATGGCAACTTGTTTAGCTGCCAGTTGCGTGGCGCTAGCTTGTTTTGCGAGCATATCAGCTGTTGCAGCAGCCTTGGCTTGTTTTGTTAGAGATTCGCGCAACTCTGGACTAATAGCCACGGGGGAGCGTGATATTAAGCGCTTATCATTCGAATATTGTTGGTTAGCCTGGGGGAGATATGAAAAAGAAACGAAGTGGTAGAAATATATTATATTTGTAGGTATGTGTGTATGTATGCATGGACTCAAAAAAGTTGCAGCTTATCCAAAAATTAATCAAATATTTCATTTAAAAAAAATTTGCTATTGAAGTCAAACGCCTGCTCCGTACATCTAAATACTTGTATTATTTATTAATACATAGAGTGATTTTTCAGCAACTTCTTTTTGGCAACACTGTTTTTGGAAGATCAGCTGTTTTCGTGTCACACGTTAAACATGTTCAGTTTGGTCTCCAGTTTAACCATGAATCGAATTTCATATGACCAGGTTATTGAATTTTATTATCAAAATAAATGCTCGGTTGAGAAGTGCGATGAAGCCCATTCCTGGTTGCCATATTTTGTGCGAATGGAAGCCAAAAGAATTGCAGGGCACTACCCGCTATAAATACCTAAGCAAATTCATGAGCAATAATCCCAAAAAAAACTTAATCAATAAAGTTAGTGTGATAAAGTTTTCTATTATATTATTTAAAATTTTTCCAACAAGTGGTAAGAGCAAAATACACATGATTACTAATCAGAAAGTGCAGCGGCTTTCGAAAACAGCGCTGTTCTACTCTGCTGTATCCTATTAATTATTATTCAATTTGATACAATAACAAAAACTCGATTTTAATTTAAGAACATCACAGAATTTATTACATTTTTGTAAATTTTAAAGTGCATTGAAAATTACAAGCTGGCAACGCTACATTTTCTGTTAACAGAAACTTAAACTTTTTTACTTATTTTTTGTTTTTTTATTTTCCAGAAAAATAATTTTATTGTAAGAAACCCACCTGCTGATTTCCCGCCAAAACTCCAATAGCATTTGGTGGGGGGCCATTTTTATAACCAATTGAACGCCGTCGACCGCCTTCTAAGTTTCCCAGCGATTCAGGAAACCCCAACTCATCACCCAGACTAAAACCTGTTGAAGAAAAAAGACACCAGCGATATAAATATATTGTTTTCTTTTAGTAAAATCAGCCAAACCAAAATTAAACTGTTTACAAATATTTTGCCAAACAGAGACCCAGAAAGTTTCTAATTATTGCTAAATTAATTAAGATTAAGATTCAGATAAAATCTACAACCACCATTTATGGAACAAATCCCCAAGTTAGTAACAACTTATTTGAAAATATTATCGGAAATTGAAAAATGTCGCTTTACCTAAACCAAAGTACGCTTTAAGGCCTCCCAAATTTCTTACACGAAATAGTCCAGATTTTTTGAAGTTACAATTGAGTATAAAACCAAAATCGGATTCTAAAACACATGTCCCGCAAGCCAATCCTAAAAATAGAACAACAAAAACAAACACAGAAAAATTATAGGAAAGTCAAGCTTTTTGGTTTCAAGTTACAATATAAAAGACAGGAAAAAAGAAAACATTTTCCGGCTGTCCCTTGACGTCACTAGATATCGTTCTGACGGACATTTACGTTTGCAATTAATTTTTTTATTTGTTTTCGTTTCCAGTGTAGTTGGGCGACAGAACGACAACCAGCGACAACATCGTGGAACAGGCAGTTAGTTTTTTTTCTCTTGTTATTAAAAAACATTTTGCCAAAGACAAGATTTTTATTTTAGGGACGAAGAGAAGTGCTGAAGAAGTGATGATAATGAAATGGATAATGGAATTGTGAAATCTTTTCTGTGTTTTGTTTTTTTTCTCTTATTTTTATATACAAAATTAAAAGTAAAATATTATAGACACCAAAATTATTTACAGTGATTTCATTGCGTTTGACTTAATAGTGCACAATTAATTATATTAATAATATTTGCATGCGCATGTAAAATATAAATATCTCTTGTCACTGTATTCGTTGACTTTAAACCCCGAAATTGCTCAAGCGTTTTAGTGTTTTTGTTTTTGTGACATCTGACTTTGTGACTGCGGGGAATTTTTCTGTGCTTTTCGGAGTTGCTGTTTTAACTTCCCGCTGAGAAAATTTAAATTTTTTAAAATTTGGTAGTAACTGGTTTTAGCCTTGTTTTGCATAAATCGAGTTTTCATCAGATCTATCTCGACGTTTTAAGTTCCTGACAACTTCTGAGAGGGTGTTTGTATGTGCGCGTCTAAATATGTCAGCCTCCTATAACTTTTGACGAGTTTTTAGAGTTCTATCAAACTCAAATTTACTGTGAATTGAAACCAATTAAGACCGGTAGATTACGAGAGATATCAAAAAAAATTTAAAGTATTGTTTCAAATGTGATTCGTTAAGAATAACTTTTAAACGGCTTTACCGATCGATAATCAGCTCTTTTATTAAAAAACCAGGTCGATCGCCTGCAGTCAGGTCAAAATCAATTCATTCTTTCGTGAGTTATAGTGAACGAAAAAATTCGAAACAACTGAATTATTTTGAAACTCCGAGAGTATATATCTGATAAATTCGCGCTCTCGATTATTTTATAGGACTCAAAGAAATTTACATCAATCACAGCTCATCACCTGAGAAAGTTATAGAAGTTTGAAAAATTAAAATGATAGTATTTCATCCAACAAAAACACATTTCGATTGCTCCGTTCAGGTTTACACGAGATTTTCGAAGAGAGAGAGAGAGAGGGGGAGAAGTGGTATGAAGCTGCTTGTACTCGAGAAGTTTTGTTGTGTCATTCGTAGTTATTACATGACATTTCTTTGGCTGTGAAGAAAATTTATATATATATATATATATATATATATATATATATATATATATATATATAATATATATATATATATTACAAATATAAAATAATACATTTTTCAATTCGAATCAATAATAAATAATTTTTACACAAACTAAATAAAATGAAGGGTCAAAAGTGCAAGAATCGGGAAGTAAAGGAAAACAAAAATTTGTTGAAACATACTTGTGAAACACACTGTGTGAACATTCAAAAGGGAATTGAATTTTTTGAATTTTTTAAATTCTACATTTTCTGCAAACAATAAGTGAACTTTAAATTTTGAATAAGTATGTAAATATTAGAATTTAATATAAGGAAAACCCTTAAAATTTTGTTTAAATCAGTCTGTCACATCCATACTACTAATTAATTATATAACAAATTACTTTGAAGACAATTAACAACTATTTTTATTTTTTTTTTTTCACAAGTATTGAAATTATTAATACGAGTATGCCAAAACACAAACGCATTGTGTTGTATTCAAACATAAATAGACGGGCACTTAAAAATCCATTAGATAGATAAATTATTTCCTCTTGATTTTAAGAAACAAGTCAAATCACTATTAAAAACAAGTAACCAAAACTTTTGATATGAGATTTGATAATATTTTTGAGTTAATGATGTCAATTATGAACTCTACACTTGACAGTGAGAGATACGATAACACATATACAACTACTTACAAATAATTATGCACATACGAATACAACAACAACGACGAATTATGTACATAAAGAGAATAATAAAGTAGCAGAGAAATATAATAAAACGTAAATAACGTATTAATTGCTTGTTGTTATAAGGCAAAATATTGGCCAATAGATTTTTTACCCATCAAGTAAATATTGTGATATTCCAAAAAGAAACAGTTAATAAATAAATAAAATACACTGAAACAAAAAGCAATTTATTTGAAAATAAAAACTATTTTCAATTAAGTAAAGTACGGTTTCTGTGTCAATTTGGTTAGATAAAAATTTTCATTTAAATATTTTTATTTTTAAATACATATTTTATTTTTAAATATATAATCAGTTGGCAGCACTGTTAATAGTAGAAAACATATGATACAAAACCGTTCTGAGAGTTGAACAGACGAATAGTCAAAACGTAAAACTAGAGCAGATGGTGCAGTGAAATACGCATAGGAAGTAGCCTTAAAAAACTTACTTAAATTTTTTTTTTAAATTTCGAGAAAATTAATTAGCCCAATTAAAAATAAATTGAAGTGTTAAACTGCAATACCCAAATATATAAATTCAAGTTTTCATCAAGTTTTACTGACAATTCGCCGCGGCATCGAATAAATAACATTTCAAACAAAGACTATTTTAAAATTGTTTTTGTTTAAAATTTTATTTATTCGATGGAACTGTCGGGTTAAAATATTTATTCGAAAAAAGTTTTCTCAAACAATTCATAATTACATTTACATTTCTCGTTTGAGAGTTTTTATAGGGGGGTACGTAAAATTGTGTAGACTTTAAAACGGACAAAAGCGGCTGCTTATTTCTTCAGAGTACTCGTTAGTATTCATTATATTTATATTTGAGAAAATATTCGTACCATATATAGTTATAAAATGAAATCCCATAATTTTGTTTACAAAAACATGTTGCAAACAAAAATTAGTTTTCATTTTAAAATTTATTTAATTTCCATACGAGTACATAATAATTACTTATATAATTAAGGGAAACCCCCATTTATATATTTACATACAATATATATATGATTTACAAATACATGTATGCAAATCTTTCTTTAAGTGTAATAACAATTAAATTATAGTTAACAGCAGCATATCACTTTGTCAAATATTACCCACGTTAAAAGTTTGCATGTTATGGAGCTCTGGGCACACTAAATTATTACGAAAGAGATTCGCGCAAAAGATGACATAAGATTTTACTTTTTATGTTTTATTTTTTTTATTTTATTTTAGAAATCATCTTAAACCCTCAAAAGGTCATTGAATAAATTGAATTAATAAATCCTCGTGTGTGCAAATGAGAAGTAGAAACAAATTTAAATGATTTCCAAAACGCATAATTTTCATAATTATGTTGCCCTGCAGCGTATTGGAATTAATTAAAGCTTTTTTTGGGTGAACAAGATTTGAAATATATTTTTGTACACCCAAGAAAAAAATGTCTCTGACCTTAATGATAATATAAATACGTCACACGTTTTTGTTGTGCTGCAATTTCGAATATCTTCTCATTCATCATTGATGAAACATGCATTTTTTAAAAGGTATTTTTATGTAGATATGCACCAATTAAAATTAGCATAAAAAGGTAAAAAGACTTTTAATTTGTTTGGAAGCTAACAACAATAGATTTTCGTCTTTGTTTTGTACGTGCTTGCAAATATATGGAGGAACCACTGCATATTCCATTTAATAATGGTTCATTGTAAATATATTTCCTGTTGGAGTTCGATTTTTATTTTAAATAAATTGTCTTTCTTTTTTGAAGAAATTTTCCCAAAAATACTTATACCAAACTTACACTGACATATTTAAAATTTAACACTATGAAGGGTTTTTTATTTGCGCTATTAAAGGAGTTGGAGCGGTTCAAATTTTATTTCAATCGATTTTAAGGCTTGGCGAAAAATAAATCTGTCTAATAGATAAACTAAAAATAAAAAAAAAATAAAAAGCATTATAATTTTTTTCAGAGTCTTATAATCTCTTATTAATCTAATTAAAAGTTGATTGAAAACAATTAACAGTTCCCGAAAAGCCTACAGGCAGTTGGCAAGCAACGAAATTAAAAAACAATAAAACAGACATAAAATAAGTCATTAAAAATGTATCTCATGCAGAGTAAAAGGTTAAGGTTTCTTCGTTGGTAGGTCGTGTGCTGGTGAGATAAAAAAAAAAGACACCGATCGACTTTGGCTAACTTGTTGTTTTATTGCGAGTCTATCGTATGGATAGAGACACGAACATGATTGTCTTCTGAAAAAAGCAAAAACAAAACAGTTTCAACAAACCAGAAGTATGGGCGCTGATGATTTAGAAATAAAAAGTAAAAATTAAATTAAAAACATAAAAAGAAACTACATAAAACAAAAGAGATCGGCAAAAGATAAACTCAATTTAAAAATAAAACTACACACACACACACACACTCGTATTTTAATTTCAGCGCCCAACACGTCTTCTCAAATTCCATACAGACAGCAGCAGATCACTAAACTTTGATAAGGGGGAAAAAGATGAATTTCAGCTTCTCACAAGAAATTCCTTCAGTGACCTACTTTTAGTCTCGTTTTATTTCGTTCATATCTTCAACAATAGCTCAGCGCAAGAGTTTATCGAATGGATATACAATAAGTTTTTTATTATTTAAAATCAATTATAGTTATTTGACGTTAAAAGGCTCCCATCAGAGAAGAGCTATTTAACGAGAGTTTTATGCTTTTAAGGTTGCCACATTTTCTATGTTGTATCCTGTCCCCACGGATTCGTTCTCTCGTTCTCTCGTTCATCTGTCGTATATTTCGAAACAACATTTATTGCTGCAAATCTTAGTATCGCATTTGTCTCAAACTTTTATCACACTTTTTATAATATTTGAGCTCTATAAATATTCTTTCCTTTCATACATTCACTGGGCACTGATAGCACGGGGCGGCCGACAAGAGAATAGGTCATTGAAAACTTTCTTCTCAACTTCATTTCATATTAAACCACAGCAAATAAAGGGTCTTTTTTTATTTGCATAAAACAGATATCTTTGAAACTTTTTATTGTTCGAGACAGATTGTCTGGGTGGACCGTAGTATTCGAAATGTCCATTTTCACATGATTCCGGCGCATAAATCAGGCCGAGTTCGATCCTCGGTATGGGTTATGTTGGCTCTGAGGCCTGCTATGGCACGTAGCAAAAGTCAAAAGAAGTTGGTAATTATCGATCCAAAGTGTTTGCAGGTGGTAGTGATCGCTAGAACAGCGGCAATGTCTTCCGCAGATTTTGCGTTTCATGGACGTCATTCGATCGTTGGCTGGATTCATAGACATAAATTTATCCATCACGTGGCAAATAATCCTCTCCTGGCAGGGACCGTGATATCGGCGCGGTACATTGCCCGAACAGTATTGCCATGTTGATAAAACAGTTTTATTATTTGCACATGTTGCTCAATGCAACATCACCGACCAAGGTGATTTATCAAAACAGCCTCAACGAAATGACAACTTATTCGACAGCTCAAAGTTCTGCAGCCCCTGTTGCTATACCCTTTACAAATATGTATAATCCACGTAAGAAGTTTAAAGCAACTTCGCCAGCATTTTAAAGAGTGTTTTCACTGCAGTTCTTTTTCCCTCTGCTGTCCTACAAACTGTAGAAGTTTTCAAAATAAATAGTACGCGTATGTTAAAAGGATCTGAGACATGTGGATTCAAGAGAGAGTGCAGGTAGACTGAATTTTTTAAAGAAGTTTAAACCGGGGCTCATCATACGTGTTTTATAAAATCAGGACTCATCACTTGCAGTGAAAAATATGCTGCATTTGTTGAAACAAAGTTAGGGAAGGGGGAGCGGGGAAGTTTGTACTTTTTTTTTTTTTAATAACAGACCAATTGCAATGAAATAAAAAAGGCGAAAAATATTCCAAGAAACGAGGAAAGTTCAACATGAATTTAATTATCTAAATTTTACAGCAGAATAGAAAAACAAATTTGGGAAATCTCCTTCACGTCCACGATCAGTACTCATTGTGACACATTTCATGAGAAAGTATTTCACCTCTTCATTACATTCGTCATAGCTATTGGCAGCTGTCAGAAAAGAGTTTCACTTTTCTGCATGTTTGTTGTGATCGAATAAGCGTTTGACTGGAAGATCACAAGCCCGCATAAATGAATCAATTATCATCGTTCATTTTGTCTTGTATGAATCCACTTGCAGCTTTTTCTGGCACGGATTAGTTATTTGTTTTTATTATTCATCTTTATTACAAAAATGTTATAAAAAAAAAAAAAAAAAACATTCGATCGAAACACGTTTTGAGTGCTTAAAATAAATTTTTATTCAAAATAATTTCAAACTGAAGCAAATAATAACTTTAAATCTATTATCAAATATTTCGCTGTCAGTCGTTTTTTTTATATTTGGCACACGATGATTAACTTAATAATTGTACTTTGGCACTTCTTTATTGCCAACTTTATGCGTACTAACGCTTGTTTGTGTTCTTTTAACGACTCGTTTTAACTACGCGCAGTTAACAAGCACGCAGCCAGCCAGCGATATGTCATGTTCGAAACGTTTTTTTTATTTTATTTTTTTAATGAATATTAACATTTCAATTCGCGCATGTTCGTTCATACCTCTTTATGTGGTAACGATGATGTTGTTTACAACATCAACATCATGCAGTTTTCCAAGAGACAGACAGGCTGGCTATTTTTGAGAAACTACCGGACATGAGTCAAACCGCAATTGTTTCCTCTGCATGGCGGTACTAAAGCACAGTTCTTGAACTGTAGGCCCACTCCAGTAGAACGAATTAGATAATTTCCCCAACGTTGCCCGTTTTATCAGCGTTCTAGTATCTCGGCTCCTAGTGAAACCTAAACAGGGATACCATAACTATTCTGCTAAATTCACACGAGTTATAAGGGCACAGACCAACCACAGGGATTGGGACGAGAAAAGCCAAAATTTTCAACCACTCAATTTCAAAAATCATGCATGTTTATAGAAAACTGCTCACGAGTACCCATTTAGTTTTTTTTTTCAATAAGTCGGACTTTCTTTCAGTGTCTATTAATTATGTGTTAAGCTGTTTTACTTAATAAACAGGCATCTGGTTCAGAATATTTGTCAATAGTATTTAGTGGTTACGCTTTCTTGGGCAAATATTTGAAAAGTTTGAACGTACCTTTACCATACAATTGGGCAAATATTTACCCAAAAAAAAAAAAAAAAAAAACGTGACCACTAAATACTAAAGAAAAACATATCAATTCAGACAATTGTTTATTGACTCAAACATTTTCCAATTGCAGTGGACTTTGCGCCACTGGCTATTATGGAACTGTTTTACTCAAGAAACCAGTATCTAATCAAAATATTTCTCCTCATTGTTTAGTGGTTACGCTTTTTTGGACAAATGTTTGCCAAAAGGGACGGTACTTTGGCGGGTTCTACTAAATACAATTAAAAGCACAGATGACGCTTCAAGTCTACCTAGTCTATCAGTACCACGAGAAACATGTTACCCGAAAACAGCTGATCGACAAACACCAACTTTTTAAAGTTTTAATATATTTGAAATATATAGAATTTTCAAATCAATTGTAAAAAAAATAGGGAGATATCATAAAGCCTTCAAAAATTGTTTTATAATTTTTCTCTAAAACAGAGCCCCAAAATCGTAAGGGGAGTTGGGCGTGTCGTCTTGTGAGATAAAAAGCTTTCGGAAAATTTCAGGACGAAATGAAAAGTTGTAATTTTTGAAAGAAGTTACGGAATTAGTTGTAAAATTTTTGCAAAATATTTGCGTAATTTTGGAATAGAATCATCCCATGATAGAAAAACGTTTCAACATTTTTCTTCTAGCCATTCCCTCCCCGTTGCTGTTACCACTGGAGTTGACGGAAAGTCGATATATCGTTTCGGAAAAATATCTTATATAAAAATAGGATTTTTGTGGTACACTTTTGGTCATCTTAGGGCCTGATAATTTCGATGAAACAGATATGGTGTGAAAGGTATTTTTGCGTAGATATGCAGCAGGCTAATGATTTTTCTGAATTCTTAGCTCAAAAATATGTATATAAGAAGATGTTCTTTGGATAGGAAAAAAACTATGGGAAGATCGCATGAGCACCAGTCGCTGCTTATTTTAATGTTTTTTCTCTTAATTTAGTCCATGATCTCGGTCACCTTTTATATGTTCTTTCCCACTGCGTGTCATCTTCAAATTTAAAGTGGGATGATGGAAAATCTAATTCAAAAGCCCAACAATTGAAGGACGGAGTTGGTTTGTGTGTCATATTTTTTGTGCTAACAAAAATGCTGAGAACGAGTCATTGGCATGAAGAGGATAAAAATTCAATTCCATTGAGTTTATTCTAAAATTGATTGCAACTGAAGCAGAACTTTTTTTTTGCATGATTTGCTTGCTGTGCACCCAACGTTGTGTCCGAAACTATTCAACGAATGCCAAGATGCCACAGCCTTAACCTGTACACGCATTATTACGTTAAAAATATCTTTGATTTTTTACTTCATTATATTTCTGTTGTTGTTTAGAACAAGAAATAACATGCACAGACACGCACACATGGAATGGTCAATCGGATACAAAATTCAAAGTTGATTGCAATTAAGTTTATGATACGAAATAGTTACAAATACCTTGAACTAGGCATCGATTTTGATTTGAAAAGGCAACGATTATTTTGCTTTACAACAACGAAATAGAAAATTAGCTTAAACTTCTATTTAATTACAACTCTACTAAAGTTGTATGTAGAACAATATTTATTGAAAAAGAAAAAAAAAGAATTGTTAATAACAACACTTAGAAATGCTGGCATAAATAAAATTAAAGACAAAAGCAGTTGAACTTGAAAATCGCTTGAAGACTTATAAAAGAAATCTACAAGTTAAGCAGCGACTTTGAGCAATAAATTACAATAGGTAAAACGTTTACTTTCAATATTTAATATTGAGTGTTTTTTTTTTTTTTTTTTTATTGAAAATACCATTTGAGAATATAGACGGACAATGTCAGCATTGTGTGGAGTAATTATATGGATATGATCGAGATTTCTGTAAGTAGAAGTTGGGCAAAAGCATCAATCAATTAATAGAATTACTGCATCTGCAGTTGTGGAACTACCCTCGTATATTGATCTAAGAATGTCGTTTTTTTGCAAAGCACGACATAAATTATTCTGCATAACTTTTTTTCTTAATCATTTACTTAACAGATTGTTTGCCATTTGTTAAAAGCAATTAAAATATAATTACGATTTTGTTTTTATTGTTGTCTCGAATGTTTCAGGTAAATGAATTTTTGTTAAACATTAAGAAAAATACTGGCATGAAATAACACTTGTTTTATTTGAAGTTTAAAGTTGATGTCTTATTAGGCGACAGTCTAAAGTTGAAAATCGTTTGGAAGCACGGCGAAGGGAAAATTAATAGAGATAAATTTATAAAATAGAATTAATTAACTCAACAACTTTGAGGGTTAATGTTTCACATTTTCTTGTTGCTGTAAATTAATCATTAACAGCAAATAAAAATTATATTCATTATTAATTGACTTTAAGTTCACAACAAGTTTTAAAACAATTACAAGTTTATTGACTTGTTTTTTTTTAATTTTTTAAATTCAAATAGATGAGAAAACAAATGGTCCAATTTAATTTGTGCCAAAATGGATCTTTGAAGATATTCAAGGTTTAATTTTTGATTTATTTATTTTAATTACCAGCTTTTTTCATTTTAATTTATTTCTTTTTCAATCGAGATATTGTCCTTTTTTTATAATACGGTTTTTGTATCTGTAAACGTGTAAAGGTTTTCGGAAGACACGTTCGCACTTGTCAAATATTTGCCCCAAAAAAACGTAACCACTAAATAACACATCAGACTTTCTGTCCGTCAGCTCAGCTGTTTCCGTGCAAATTATTGAATTTTATTATCAAAGCAGTTGCTCGGTTAACCCTGGATGGTAACTGTTCGTCGAATCGACGAAGCTCATTTTGCTCTTTATTCCATAACTCTTTTAGGTTTGTTTGCTCACATTCGTAACGAATTTTAAGAGAGAAAAACAGTTTTATGTTATATTTTTTTAAATTATTTTTTTAATAAAATACTTAGCTAAAATTAATTTTTGAATAATTGTTCCGCTAGAATTATTTGTAAAAGTTGTTTTGCTATTCAACGAGGATTAATTTTATTGTACAAAAATGAAGAGTAACCATTCAGGGTTAAGAAAGTGCATCATGCACTCACTTCTGACATTAAATTGTGTTCAACTTACTTCTGGTTAAATGAATACGTGGGCAAGCGAAATAGTCTAATTCGTTATGAAGAGTAGCCAGAAGCTACACGCTACTAACCGAAATAAAAGAGCTGGACTGGAAGTCACTATTGAAGAATTTATTCCTAAGATATCGTCCGATATGTTGGAAAGAATATAACGAAATTTAAATAAAAATTTCAAAAATATTCGAATATTTTGATTTTTTTTTTTAATCGAATCGGAATGCTTTTAAAAAATCACCCATTATATTTCCCATCTCCCTCTAGACAATTTGAACTCTTGTTAATATGAAACCTCGATTGTTTGCACATTTTCTACGGTTCTTTGAATTTCTAATAATTGAAAATTTATTGCAACTTTTGGCAGATTAAAACAACAACTGCACGAGTCCTGTAGAAGTATATCTGCAACTAAAAGAAATTTATATTCAACTCATGTTTATATTGAAGCATGTTGTTGCTTCACGATATTTGCAAGGATTAACTAAAAGTAAATTATTTTTTTAAGCAAATTATGACTTAATTTCTGGACTTTTGAAATGAATTGTACGTCCTCCACATAAATTATCAAGCAAAAATTTGTTTCTTTATATTTTGTGTGATTGAAAAAAAAATGTATAATTGCTCGTCTCATTAAGTTAAAATATCCGTGAGCAATAAATCCTACAAATAAATCTTATATAATAAAATCTTTTATATTTAAGAAAAAAAAACAGAATCATAGTCAGTTGAATTATTGAAGGTTTTTGTTTAAACAAATAAATCTTCAAAATTTGTTAATCAATTTAAATGCTATTTTAATTTTTAACAATCTCACTTTGAATACGCGCATCCTATTAAAATTTGTTAGCGCGTCTAACTGAGGTCAGAAAACTAATTTAGTTTTATTTTTAATTTTTTCTTTCAACATGAACAGGCAAGAGAGTTGGTGAATAATTGATACCACAACATCAATAAAATAAATCAAATGTTAAGAACTTCAATTGATTTGAATCTCGGAAAGTTAATTATTATTAATTAAAGATCATTATCAATAGCCAGACAGACGTTGATTTATTAAATAACCATATTGTTATGTTTAGAATATGAAATATTTTCATTAACAATATCTTAAACTGTTTAGCAAACGTTTGGTAATTTATGAGTTCAGAATGAGTATCCGCATTTCATTCGTTTATCTCGTTTGAAGCGATTGTCAAAAAAGTAGTGCCATACACGCACACGCACACGCACACACACATATAAACACACGCACACAAATATTAATATGATGCATAAAATTAAAAAATTAATTAATGGAAACATGTTAATTTATAGTAATAAAAGGTGTCTTATGTAATAAAATTATGTAGGCCCAACAAAATGTAGCGAAATTATTTAAATGGTTTTATGTGGTTTGTTTTAATTTACTCAATATAAAAAACAAATCCATTAAATACTTTTTTTATTAGAAAATTGATCTACTAATAAAACATTAAAATATTTAAAATGTTTACGAATTAAAAGAAATCGTTAAACTAATTTCGGAATAATTATCATGTCTTTCTGAATTGAAAACATTTTTCGAAAAATTGGCCTATAAAATTAAATTCAACATGGCAATAAATAAAGGGTATTTTTTTTATAGAGTGATACAAGTTTAAATCCTAACAAAACATAGTACTATATTTTTGATATCAATTAAACGGTCTTTATTGGATAGAAAATTTTATGCCATTAATGTTTAAATATGATTTCGGTCATGTGGTCGCCACGGCTGGCGTGTACAAGGCGCAATCTGGAACACCAATTTTCACAAACAGTAACATTCTCACCATCATCGTTTTTGAAGACATATGGGCCAATGACTCCGCCAGCCCATAAAGCGCACCAAACAGTAATTTTCTGTGGATATAATGGGTTGTTTCAACAAAAGTTGTTGTTGCTTATTTACGTACCTATTCAACCAGAAATAGGCTTCATCGGAAAATAAAATTTTGAATGAACGAAGTGCACGATAAGTTTGACGAACAGAACCATTGTTTTGATTAAAAATTTCCACAATTTGCACGCGTTGCTCTAGTGTAAGTCGATCGATCCATAATGAAATGTCAAAGCAAACTAAACAAAAAGCAACTATCAGCTGTTAAATGGGTGGTCAAGTAAAGCAGTGATGCCAACTCAAAGTTGTATTACTCTATAAAAAACACCCTATAGTTCGATACAAATAACTTACAATTCAAAAAAGCTATGACTAGTGCTCACCCAATAGAAGTCCAAAAACGTTGAAATATACTTAAGAAAATTTAAACCGATAAAGTTTGATTTAAGAAACATGGAACAAAAAATTCAGAAAAATCGAACATAAAGAAAAATAATCGAACGGCAGCTCAAGGACTGAAAGAAAGTGATACAGTTCTCCTACGCTTTTTCATAATAAAATTGGTTTAAATAAAAACTGTTATTATATTCAAATGAGCCACTTAACATGCGGTAATAAATAAGAAACACACATCACTACGGATGATGAAAGTGTAGCGGCTTTCGTAAACAACTGTTCTGCCCTGCTGTGTAAGTTGAATATATAAAACTGATGTTGACTTTCTTTTGTGCTTTGGAATACTTATCACGTCTTTCTATTTCGAACAATTAGCTTATGGAATTAAAATTAATTCAAGCACTTCGAATTGGCAAACTCCGAATAATATATGGGTAGTTCCATGTGAAATCGACAAATGATTAGACACGATCCTTTTCGATAAAAATAAGTCTCGGTCAGCGGCCCTCTTCTGTTCTATTTAGTAATTATATAAACGGAAAAACTTTATATAATTTTTTTTTTTCAAAATTTCATAATTTCCCAGATTGCCTTCAGTTTATTTTTTCTATATCTCAAAAACCATCTGATATGCAAAAATAATTCTTATATCATTTTGAAGGCAATTGCGAGAACTTAACACTTTGATGCCAAATTAATATTGAACTTTCTTTTAAAACTTTATATGCAACCTTGAAAGTCGTTCAAATGCGTGTGGATTTATTGTGGATGTTGTATCGAAACTATAAAAAGAGAAAAAAAAGTTGACGCCTGCATCTTTTTTTTTTTTTTTGGTACGTAAATAATTTCAGTCATACACGTTTCTGAGACATTTTTACACATAATTTTTGTTTCTTTTTTTCTGGGGAATTTTGACAAGGAAATCAATTTAACAATAACCAACTTTTGTTAGCCAAATATGGTTTTAACCGTGATTCATTGATTTCACGCATCAAAAAAAAAAAAAATAAAAAAATATTTTTTAATTTATTGCAAATTAATGATTGTGGAATTGTCTGTCTGTCTGACCCGTGGTGAAAAAAAATTCATACATCAATTTGAACTGTACGAGATCATGACAATCGAACTGACGTGAGTCTGTTTGTCTACCTCTCTGATGGTCTGTTTGTCTGTCTGTCTGTCTTTTATTTGAAGCAAACAATCAAGCAGCAACCAATTCGGTCTATAGAATTTGTATGTGCACTTGGCTGATTAATTATCTTTAATGCTAATTTATGCCATTATAATTTGATTATTTAAATTATCATAATCGTTTGGCAAATTAAACGGTTTTATGTGTGTTTTTGCCAAAAAAAAAAAAATTTATATATTTAGAAGATTTAAAATTTTTGTAATTTATTTTTTTTTAATTTATTAATATGAACTTGACCAACATTCAAAAGCTGGTATATAATTTGATTACTTACAATTATGTCACAGATTCGTTGATAAATTCGAGAGATAAAAAATTAATGTCTCGTGAGTGCGGATGGCATCATTGAAATTTATAAATCATATAAAATGATTGATTGATTGGGTTAAATATGTGATTTATATTATAAGAAATATGGAAAAGGGTGGATCCTAAAGGCCATCCCTGTAACTTCCCCTCTAATTTTAACTGCAAACATGTCGCAACTTGGTTCTTGTGTTATTCTCTGCTCTTCGGTTTAAAACACTTTTATTGCAATTTTCAAATCAACCGATTCCCACATAAGCGGTGATTGACTTTGACTACTATAAGGGAATCAATCGGGAACACTAACTCCTGAGATATATAATTTCAGAGTTTTTTAAATAAATCACTTTTTTCACAATTTTTTCGTTCACAATATCTCACGAACGGATTAACCAATTTTGACCCGATTTGCGACGTGATTTATTTAGTCTGGAGAACCGATTAGTGTCTAGAATCGATCGGTAAAGCTGTTTAAAATTTGTTTTAAAAAAAAAGTACTTTTATAAATGCTTTTTTTCTAAGTTTTATTCTAAAATTATTATATAAAAATCGATCGGTTCGAATCGGTTCAAATTTTAGAACGCCATCAATTTTGTTTAAAATGGATCAAGCCGGTGCAAAGTTATAAGTGGGTCACATACTTACAGACATACACCACACGCACTCATACACACACACACACACCTCACGCACACACACAGACATGGTCACGGGTTCTCAGAATTAGTCAGAGAAGCTTCTCAGTACCTCAAAACGTCGGGATCTGATGAGAACTGGATTTTTTCAAAACGGGATAGAACTAATAACTCCCCGATTTCTAAAAATTTTTAATTTTCGTATCGGAAAGTTAAAAAAAAAATAATTCCAACAAAGTCATTGAGACCTCTGCTGAATGAAATCTTTAAAAAAAACTTGCCAAAATTTTTTAAATCTCTTCCCCACAAAATCATTTACTTATTCTTTGAATTTTATCACTGGAAATGATATTTAATTATTTATCTTTAAGATAAGGAAAACCAACATTTTGTACAACAATCCGTGATAGTTTTTGACATGATCGTCTCATGATCAAAACAATCTGCAATTCCAGCACATCTCTTTGCATGTGAATTTGGAAGAGAATGTTTTAGGATATTTTATATGAATTTTAATTCTATTATTGTTCCATTAATTCAATGAAAAACTTCATATTTGTTAATACAAAACAAAGCGCAACCCCAACAGCAGCAGAAATATGTAGCAACAACATACACATTCAAAGCGTGCAATTTGTGGTATGAATATGTTTGCATTGAATAGTTTTTAAATTTACAAATAAATTTGAAATTTGTATGCATTTTATGCTGTTGGTAAGACAATTTCGAATACGGTTTAAGAAAAATAAAGCACATAAAAGCAAAACTGGTCTTTACAACACCAACAATCAAGTGGCATGAATTTATGTTTTTGTTAAAACGAATCCAAAAAGTCATTGTTTAAACAGAAGTGACCAGTTTTTATTTTTTTTTAATTTCATATTAAAATTAGCCGCTTAGGAAATCGAAAATATCAGAAAACTTTTTTCCCGGCAGTTTGAATAAACGATCACTTCTTCATAAGGCCTTGACGTGAACTTATAAAAAAGTATTCTTTTGTTTTTTTTTTTTTAATTTTTTATTTTATGAATTAGAATGGCCACTCTTTAAAATTTTGAAATTAACAAACTAAACGATGGTTATTAAAAATGAAAATAATTTTTTTCTCTTTCATTGTACAGCCATTTTGTGTTGAGACATGATTTTAAGATTTATGTGGGGATAAAAGACTTCCTTTATTACCTGCTTCAACATTTTGTTAACATTTTTGATTACCAAAAAAAAAAAAAAAACATTTTCCTTAAGAGATTGTGTTTTTGTTGCAAGACCATGACGGATCAAATTGATGATATTCAAGTTGGATAAACTATAAATTAAAAATAAAAAATTGTTTGTAAATTATTTCATTACAAAAAGATTGCGAAAATGCAACAACATTCAGTTGAAACTAGTTAAACTGCTGATACATATTCAGCAAATTCGCTTTTGTGCTAAAATATTAAAATTTGCAATTGATGGAACTTAACAGACTTCTGAAATAATTTTCTGACAATTTTACAAGAGTTAACTAAATAAAAATTTGCTTTTTGAAGAGCAGTTTTAATATAGGGTGTTTTTATAGAGTGATACAACTTTGAGTTGGCATCACTGCTTTATTTGACCACCCATTTAACAGCTGATAGTTGCTTATTGTTTAGTTTGCTTTGACATTTCATTATGGATCGATCGACTTACACCAGAGCAACGCGTGCAAATTGTGGAAATTTTTAATCCAAACAATGGTTCTGTTCGTCAAACTTATCGTGCACGTTGTCCATTCAAAATTTTATTTTCCGATGAAGCCTATTTCTGGTTGAATAGGTACGTAAATAAGCAACAACAGCTTTTGTTGAAACAACCCATTATATCCACAGAAAATTACTGTTTGGTGCGCTTTACGGGCTGGCGGAATCATTGGCCCATATGTCTTCAAAAACGATGATGGTGAGAATGTTACTGTTTGTGAAAATTGGTGTTCCAGATTGCGCCTTGTACACGCCAGCCGTGGCGGCCACATGGCGGAAATCATATTTAAACATCAATGTCATAAAATTTTCTATCCAATAAAGACCGTTTAATTGATATCAAAAATATAGTACTATGTTTTGTTAGGATTTAAACTTGTATCACTCTATAAAAAACACCCGATATAAACGGCCTAAATTATTAGCACTGTGGAAAACAATTTTATGTAAGAACTAATTGTGGCAGCACATTGACTTGAACTGTAGAAAATATTTGTTTTAGGTAATTCATCTGCAAAGAATTTCTTTAAGTGTACTTTGCGTACCCCACCTGCTGCGGCGCATTTAACCTATTTTATGTCATTTTTAAATTGTCACATGTTTGTAAATCTATAGACGGCCTTATTCACAAAAAATATTTTAGGCTTATAAGACAAAGTTTTTATACCAAGTTTATCTTATAAACAGTTTATAAGGATGAATTTATTTTTGCGAATACAAAAGTAAAGTTGGAAACTTTGATCATCTTTTCTTTTCTCAAAACAATATTTTTTCTGAAGAGGCCACCAAAAGGGCGTGGCGAAATATTGAACATCAAAAATTATTACTAAAATAATTAGAAATCTATATTTCATTTGTAATTATATAATATTTGTAGGCGTGTGTGTAAGTTTGTACGTGAACACTTTTAATATCTATTTTTCTTTAGTAACAGAAAATAAAACTAAATTAACGATTTGCATGCAAAACGTTGAATTTCTCTACACAACCTTCATTTGCGAGCGACAAACAAAACTAACAAATAACTTTCTTGAAAAGCTATTAAACGAAAGTTAATTAAAGTGTCAATAACTTGTAGCTGGCCGTTGTGTACTCAATTCATAAATAAATATTTCAATTCAAAATTTCTTCTGTCCACCGAAAGTAAAGATTTTTTTATAAATTAAGATTAACAAAGTATTAGAAAATATTAATTGTTTACCTTTATTTTTAAAACAAATATTTAGTTGTTTATTAACATGAAATGCAGAAAAAAGAGAAAAATTTTGTATCGAAAATCAAATAAATTAAGAAAAAACCGCTGCCTGTGTGCCATAAACGACATGACGATGCATGAAAAATATACCAACTGGGGGACTTTTTGATTTCCATAAATAAGAAAAAAATTCACTTTTTAAAGGCTATAAAATTATTTACAAAATAAACACAACAGCAATACATATTACAAATTTTAGTTTAGTAATTGCATTTACTTACAGCCACAACTTATTTTTCAAAAATCCCAGTCTCTCTCAATAACCCAACATGCAAAACATTGCGAAAATATTTGTTAAAAAATTTCAAATATTTCCTTGTTGCAATATGACCATAATATATTTGTTACAACAAACAAATAAACAGCTGATGTTGAGGAAATAAAAATGTTTTTAAAGGCACAAAAATGGAACTTGTTTTTAAGAAAAAATTTTTATGACTTACAAAATTAGATGCAGATAGAATTGTATTAAATATTTATATCGGTTAGATATTCGGATAAAAGCACTTTGATCTCAAAGTTTCATAAAAGTTTGCAACAAAAACAAAATATACAATAGGAGTGTTCACACAGTGTGTTATTTGGTCATGTCGTCATGATGTCTTAATATGTTAGAAAGTTAAGAAAAAATTATAGTGCTAAATATGATAAGACTCTTTATTTGGGGTATTCACTCAGTGTGCTATTTAGTCATATTGTCATTAAGTCATATCACCTCAGACAAGTTAAAGAAAATTTAAAAAATTTAAAAAAATATATATATATACGACTAAGTAGTATGTTTATACCGGTTCTGGACCACTTTTTCCATACAAAAAATCTGCTCATGCTGCCAACGTTGCCACAAAAACAAATGTTGTAACTAACATATAAAGAAAAAAATTACCAATTTTGGTTATAAGTAATCAATATGACTGCACTGGCAGCATGAGCAGCTTTTTTGTATGGGAAAACTGGTCCAGAACATACTACTCGACTATTTGGGGTTTCTGGTTTTGTCATAAAATAGCGAAAGACTTCTAAAAAATTTTTAAAAATTACTCACACGTTGATATCTGCCGCACAGTGTAAAATTATACAAGTGAAAAGTTTCGCTTGTTAGACTTACGTAACTGTCAATATATTTCGAGTTGCCGCTGCCAAAAAAACAAAAATATATTCAGCTCATATCACAGGCACCGCACCATCTGTTTTTGTTAATTCACATAAATTTATTGCGAAAATCACTTCTACTCCTCGGACAACTGCAAGACTTACGGTAATTCTGAAAAATTTTCCCCGGTTAACTGCGTTGCCACTTTTTATGTGAAAGCGTAAATTGTGTACAGTCGGTCGCAAAGGTGATACACACAATCTTCATCTGTGCACCGACACTTTTTATAAATTTATTTGCAAATAATGCATTTCGCCACTACAAATTACTTCCGGTGCATTTAAAACGTTATGAGTTAAGCTAACAAATTGTTTTAGAAAACACAATATTGCCATATTTATTTTTTATTTTTTTTTTTTTTAGCAATTTATGTGTTTGGCAACATTTCAAATTGTTTGGATTTTTCAAAGCCACTTGCACACAACAAACAACATTCAGACAAAAACAATATAAAATTACCAAATTAATTTATACTTAATTTAGCTCACACATTTGAAACCTTAAAAAAATAAATCAAAACAAGCAATTTTTTCAACATTATTGCCGCTTATAGAAAAGAAGAAGAAGAAGAAGAAGAAGAAGACGACAACAACAGCAATTTGTAAAGCCCCCAGCCCATTCAATTGAATGGAAACAGAAACAATAGGAGTGGGTAGTCTTTTAATATATTTCTTTTTAAACTGCTTTTCTGTTAAGATTTTAAAGAAATTATTGTTTATAGAGGCGTAAAATTAAACTTGAGTTATTTAAAGTGAATTTAAAGTTAATTTAGAGTAATAAGAAGCATTCTAACTTAAACAGCTTTTGCCACACAATCATTTTGTTTTTTAGTACGGAGCAATATTACAACATACGCGTATTGTGTAATTCGAAACGTATTAAAGACAACATACGAACGAGCGCTTTAAAAGAAGAGACTGGTTTTCCAAATTAAAATCTATTTAGATTTTGTTTGCAAACAGTTAAAACAACTTTGGATTCAGAGCTTTTTGAATAGTGACGAAATCTGCATACTGAATGAGTGATCAAACAACCTGTTTCACAGTGATTGATTAGGAGCAATGAAGGACTGATTTTGAACTGAGGTTTGTTCATATTTTATAACTAGAAGAAGCATCAAGATCCGATGAGAGCTCACATTTTTAAAAAACAATAATTTCCCGATTCTTTAATATATTTTCGTAGCGGAAAGTTAGAAAACGCAGTGATACTAACTTTTTGCACCCAGAAATAGCACTAAAAACCACAATTTAAAGATAAACAAGTTAGAAAGAAAAAATATTTGGTCATAATAAAGTAATGCCCGATTTAACGCAACAACGCGTTTTTTCACAAGAGAATTACAAAAAAAAATTCAAAAGGCAAAAACATTCCATGCATTATAAATTGATTTACTTTAATAGGCTGGGAAATTTGAGTTTCTTTATTATATGCCAACTAACAAATATTAATGTCATCATTCAGTTATCTTTCAAATAAATAAATTCGAGAGCGTTTTATACACTGAAAATTATATGTCATCGCAATATTTGTCATGAAATTTATGTGGTTTTATTATCGAAAGTTTTTGTTAGACCTTTTTTTAATAGGGCATTTAAATTTCAACAATTTAATGACCTGAGTTGTTTTTTTTTTATAAAGCAACTTGCGACACTTTCAATATAACCGGCTCAAGTCTTAGGCAATTATGATACATATTTATGAATAGAAAATTGTTTAACTCAACCACTAACTAGTGTTTTATGGCTTTGGCGTTTAAAATCTTCTTATATAATTTTTAATTAAATAATAAAAAATATTTAAAAAAAGAAATCATTGATAGACTGTCGATCATCAGGAGTTTTAATTATGTATAAACCAGCATAGTGTCATCTACTTTAACTATAGCAGCAGCAACCGACACTCATCCATTCAAAGTTAATTTATATGTAGAAACTTCCACTTTCTCTCAAAGATTTATTTGTGATCTTAAAAAGAAATATTTATGAGAGAAAAGTTCCTGTTGTTTCAGATTTTGCTGAACTAAATGCGATAACAAAAATGAAACAAAAATATATAAATAAATGAATAAAATGGGAGTTTTAAACTGTAGTCATAAAATAATAGCAGGATATATAGGACTGGTGTGATAGCCCCGCCATAATTAAGTGTCCTATTTCAAAATCCCATCAGCTGAAAAGAAACTGCAATATTTGCAATTTGCTGACATTAAAGAAAAAAGATATTAAAGTAGTTGCAAAATCCATTTTTATTTAGAGCTATTTTATGAAAAAAGATATTATTTTATGAGAAATAAAATTTCCTTAACTGTTGTGCAATATTGTGAGAATAAGGCTAAATAGCACACTGTATGAATACCCTAAATGCTGTTATATAAGAGGAACCAGATCGAGAAAAAGAGTCATGTGAGTGTTGCCAGAGCGTTTGGCATAAAAATTTATTGAAATCAGGGGGCAAATAACAGCACTCGTTATCGAACGAAATTACGAAAAATTTCAATGGAGTTTATATGGAAATATTTTAAAATTTCGAATCGAATGCCGTAATTTGCCCCCAGTATTACATATAAAAAAGATGTTATACAAATTTTAGTCCAACTGCAGTTGAAGGGTCTTGGGAAAATTTAACTTTTATTAATTCCAAATATAAAGGGAATAATGCGACAATCAATGATAATAGCGGAAGATGTTATAGTTTTTGTAAACGCTACGTACAACACAAAAGATTTTGCACAGGACAGGTGATTCTGAGGGGAATAGAGCGGCAGTGGCTGCCGATGTCGCTGATACTAACGAGGCGACAGACCCTGCAGTGAAAAAGTACAAACAGTGCATCAGTCAGTCGCGTGTGAATTATAAAAAAGCCGTCCTCAATTTAAGCAAGAAAAAGGAAGATTTTGAGTAGAAAACACCGACAAGGTAATTAAGTGTTTACGTCAATAAAAAAATGCAAGCAATCGGCGTATTGCAATACGGTGGTTGCAACAAGTTGCAGCTATCGCACACATAGTAAGACACAGAACGGCGGCCGCCGTTGACAGAAACAGAAAAAATATTGTGAAAGTTTCAATATAAATTTTCCCCACCAAAATATCTTTCCATTTAATAAAAAATTTATTCAGAGCAAAAATCTAATTTTACTTGACACGATTTTATATCTCATTTCTAAAATTTTTTAACCCAATTTGAATATAAAAGCTATTCAAAAAGCGATAATTGACAAAAAAAAAATTTTTTCAAATCGGTTATATTTTTAATTTGGGTTTCGATCGTTATTCATCTGCTCGTCTATTATTCTGCATATTTGTTGACCTCTTTGAAATGCAACACAAGCCTTTTCATTTTTTTATTTCATGTACACATTTCTAATTGTTCATTTGCAAAGGCTGTGACTGAATTCCCGGATTCGATATGGATCGATATTTCAATAAAATTTAAATGAAAATTTCGATCGATATCGAATGCCATAACTTTTATTCTGAGCTTCTGAACTCTTTGGAAGTTATTTATTTTATTAAAAAGTTAAAAACACACCAGTTGGCCAAGAAGGCGCACATGTTCGTAAAACGATATTTACAAGTTACAGAATATCTTGAAAATATATAAATAAATTTAACTACATATTTACTGTTATGTATATACATGTGTATGTATAAGAAATGGTATGTACAGATGTTTGGAGGTGTAATATTTCTACTTGATAATATTTGGAAATCCCCATTTACTAAGATACAATATTAATTGCTAAAATATTTTATTATTTATTTACTTACTTGCAGCCTGCATTATTAACATGCCGATCACAATGAAATTCATATTGATCGTTTTACGATGTGTTGTCAAATTTTCGAGTGTTTTTATTTTTCTAGCAGTTTGTTTTTTTTCGATTTTATTCCGGCCCACTTTAGTTATTATTTTTATTTCTGTTAGCTAAAGATGTACGTGTGTGTGCCAGTTTGTTGAAATAAAAAAATCCTCATTTACATGAATCACATTAAAACTTTTTAAATGAAAGCGAAATTCATTTTCTATCAGAGCAACTGAAAACAACAACAACAGCAACATAGCAGATGGAATCATCAAAGATATAAATCTTAATATTATTTAATATTTCGAGTTTAATAAACTGGCATTTTTAACATGTAAATTTATAACAAAAAAATAATAAAAACGCACAGGTGGAATTAATGTTAAAAACAACAACAATAACAACGTTAAATATTCAACCAGAACCGGTGCAAAGCGAAAAAATAAATTGTAAATAAATATAACGAAAAGCAAATATCCACTCTCTCTTTACCATTTTGTTTTCATTTTAGTACAAAATAGTTTTTTTTTCTTCGTATTGTTTTTGTTGTTGCCGTTTTTTTCGTTAAAGTAAAAGTGGTAGCAAACAAAGCCAATTGCGTTCGTTTTTACGGTATATTTTCGATTTGCTTCTTGTTATTGTAATACGCCCGCAAGGATGCCAGATTATGCGTTGTGTAGCCGTAGTATTTGTCACATTTATTTATATGTGATTTATTTGAGATTTTTCCCAGTCCAACAAGCTGATAGTTGCTTATTGTTTAGTTTGCTTTGACATTTCATTATGGATCGACTTACACCAGAGCAACGCGTGTAAATTAAGAAATTTTTAATCAAAATAATGGTTCTGTTCGTAAAACTTTTCGAGTACTTCGTCTATTAAAAATTTTATTTTCTGATGAAGCCCATTTTTGCTTGAATGGGTACTTAAATAAACAGAATTGTCGCATTTAGAATGAGGAGAATCCACAGAAAATTACTGTTTGGTGCGCTTTATGGGCTGGCTGGCGGAGTCATTGGCCCATATGTCTTCAAAAACGATGATGGTCAGTATATTACTGTTTAAGAAAATTGGTGTTCCAGATTGCGCCTTGTACGCCCCAGCAGTGGCGACCACATGACCGAAATCATATTTAAACATTAATGGCATAAAATTTTCTATCCAATAAAGACCGTTTCATTGATATCCAAAATATATTACAATGTTTTATTATGATATAAACTTGTATCGCTCTATAAAAAACGCCCTTTATAAGCGTTCTATTTATTGTTCGGTTAGATTGAAGTCTATTGATGATTTGGTGTCAGAACCAACGAAATCCATATGGACTAGTCCAGGGATATTATTGATAGTTTCAATATATTGAACATGTCGATAGGAAAATTAATTTCTATTGATATTTAATTGTGTTTTATTAATTTTCTAAGCCATCTTTCGAAAATATTAAACGCTTTTGAGCTCCTGTAAGGAGAGTCAGCAGGTGTGTTCACCAAGAGAACAATATGTTCGACTACGGCTGAGTTCCTAAACATTATTTGCAATGATGCGACTTTATTCACAAGATGTTTTAAAGCTTAGCGCAAAGTTTATGTATTTTTATATACTAAAAATAATTTACCAAACATTTTAATTACACAGTTAACCAATTAGAACAGAGCTAAGCGATTAAGCCAACAACTCGATTGATTAATCGAGTAAGAATGAACCAAGATTACTTATAATGTTATTTTTAGGCGATAGTCCGATCATATAACATTGCCAGACCAAAAAGTGTGCTGACTATAGACTCAGAACGAATATTGCGAGTTCACATGGTTGCCAGATAGTTAGCAAAGGCGTGAAATTATGTGACAACAATTTTATCTGATAATAATGTGGGATAAAAATTGTTAAATGGTGACACACAATTTGACAACAATGATGCAAAAATATTTATTCGCTTTCTATATGTGTATTCAGTCATTTATAAGGATTTACTTTTCAGCAACTTTCTTTTTGGCAACACTGTTGTTGGCAGCGCAATTGTTTTTCGTGTAACATATTCCTGTTAAACATGTTCAGTTCGGTCTACAAATTAGCCATGAATCGACTTAGAAAACAATAACTGTGAAGAGTTTACTTCCCCAATTGGAGCGGTTCAAGTGTCCGCCTAGATCGTGCGATTTAATGCCTTTAAAATATTTTTTGTGGGACATCTTGAGGACAAGCCCGCAACGGTTGACGTACTGGATGCCAATATTGAAGAATTTATTCGTGAGATAGCGAATATAATTTATTCGTACCCACCATATAAAAAGGGGAAAAGCTACCAAGAATTGAATTCTTTTTTATTATATTGGCAGCAAATGCGAATTCAGGCAACATCGTGCTATTAAATTTTGTATTAAAATTTTTTTATATGAACTAAAACTGAAATAAATTGTTTATGCCGCTGAACACTCAGCAAAATACCACTATTTTTACATCAAAATGACCAAAACTGCAAATAAAAATTTACATCTGGCAGCCTTCGCACTCTCCATACACTCCGCAGAAAACGATAGTTTGTTAACTAACGGCAATAATGTGCCAATAACGACTTAAACATGCGTTGCAATTGAATTTTTATTACTTAAGGTATATCAAATATAAAAATTACATTTTAGTACTTAAAATATATTTTTATCATTATAATGTTGTTGTTGTTATTCTGTTGTAACTTCATAATTAATTTTAAAAAAAAATTTGCTAAGCTTGTTGATTAAAAAGATGGTTCTTTTCAAAATCTTTATTCAAGTTATGCAGTACCAATTTGTTAGTCGTCAATATTTCTTTATTTTTTTAATTAGCGTCATCGTGTTGTATTTTAACACACACATGCATTTCAAAGCAATTTACCAATTTCACTTTTTATTTCAACTTTTTCTTTTGACATTTTTATTCACATTTGCATAGCAGGATGAATATATTTTTTATTTTTGTTTGTAACCCATTTTTTCGTATTAATTAAACTTATAAATATTTTAATTAAATTTTTATACTGTTTTTATAGTTTGCAAATTAATTTCGAAGGTTACTCCAAATACAGTTTAATTTTTTTTTGTTTGCTTTCAGACAACTTATTTTTCTTGTATTCTATTTATTTAGTTTTTTGTTTTAAATCATTCACAGCCAATCTCTTGTGTTTTGCAAATCACATACTATTTTTATTTTACCCCTCGCACTTCTTTAACGTGTGTTTTTTAAGCCGCATTTACGTACAAATTTAACAAACAAAATATTGTTTCTGCCGCTTCTTATTTAATGCAATAAGCCAAGTGGTTTCGTTAACGTTTCTTGTAAAACTAATATTTTTTTGATAAGCTCAAGAGTCATAACTCGACTAACCCAACAACAAGCCAACCGCACCACACAAATTGCGTGCGATTTGCGCTTGCGCCGCCACCTCAAACTGAGATACAAATTCATATCAATGTGTGTATGTATGGATGTGCATAAAAATTACTCATATCTTTGAATTGGCTCTCCGATTTTGATCTCTTTAGACCGTTTTAAAATTAAACATTTTGAAAGGCGTCGTTCGGTTTTTAGGTTTCGGTTCTCGTATGCATAATCGTTATTTTAAAGAAAATAAGTTCTCAATTTCAAGGCGGCCTTATTTAACTAACACTAATGGTTTGTTGGCCAGTTAGTTAAATCTGTTGTTTTAAATTTTTTATTTAAATTGTGTGTTAATATATGACATGCTCTGCCTTGTCTTCATAAAACCAATACCATTTAATCAAATGCTATTTTGCATGTCTTTAAGAACAGACTATAATTGAATAATTGCACTTCATGTTTGTTCTAAGCCATTGTTTTCGTATTTAATATTTTTTTAAATAAATTCAAAACTAAACACTGCAAAGGATTAAAGCGTCAAACAGTGTCGGATATATAAATAGCAGCATTCAACAATATGTACATTACTAATTGACTAGTGTACTACTATATGTAGAGTGTATAAAGTTCCCTTTTATATTTAGTATTATAGAAACAATATTCCACATACGCAGCCCAGACCCCAGATATTTCTTTGAAGTATTTGGCAAAACTACTCTTAAAATTACGCCACCGACTTTTGGCTAACTTTTTTCAGATGTTCCTAATAACTTTTTAATGAATTGTTGTTTGCAAATCAGACGAATTAATTACCATGTCTGATATTTAAAAATTCTTATCAATGCAAAATTTTGGATCCGTGTATCATATATATCATATTGATGAATGAGAATGAATATGAATGAATATTGATGAATGTATTGCATTGCTAAAAAACTTTTACAAAGTATCTA